>JAWQFJ010002389.1:151394-161394 GCA_034096865.1 Theodoxus fluviatilis
GATATCATTCGGCAAGTAGTAGTTTATTTGTGCGAACATTTTCTTATCTCACTTAACAATCTGTGCGTACATGAATGGAAAAAAAATCGTGAACGGAACGATTTTCATATCTCGTCTGTATCGACAAAAACTCATCACCTTACTTTTACCATATGTTGTAGTGCTGTTGAATAACGTTTTGTCTCTCCAGTGCTGGGATATACAAGAACTCGTTGCTATATTTCCTTGCTATTCTGAGGCAGGCGAATTTCCAAACTCGTCTTCCACGAGCGACTTACCGTCTGCCTATCATCACCGTAAATGTATTTACGTCATAAATGACTCAGATATAAACGTATTCAAGGGGAAAAGCTTCAAAATACGTATCATTGTTCACAAAGACAGTCTTGTCGAAAGTTTCATGGAAATATCCTACAACTTCACCCTCCTTCCCCCAAGTAGTGCGGCAGATGTGGGACCTCGGACATGTTCGACGGTCTCCCAGTCAAAAGTTGCTAAGGGGGATCCATAGGGAAAAATCTCGGAAACGATCAAACGTGGGGAAACTGCGAGAGTGAATGCCCACTGTGACCGGATACGCACTGTCGTCACTTCCGGACAAGCCAAACGAAAAATCATTACAACTGCCATCTTTAAAGGATAAGAACTGTAATACATGTAGTAAAAGACGTATGTGTCTGTACCTTTTAGGAATAAAAATAGGTCGATGAGGTTTAGTAATTACACCAAACCATTAAGATAGTTTGATCATGTCGTGTTATCATGTTTATCACTTGGTTTCGCCTGCGAGTTTATCACTTGGTTTTGTCTACGCATTATGCGCGTATGCGCCGGGAAAATTGTCGGGCGCCATGTCGAGTCCTAGAACACGCGGAATTATACTGTAAGAAGAAGTAGTAAATTCTCAAAGTTGAAATACTAACAAGCCTCCAGTCTTTATTGATTGAAGAAGTCCAACGCTCGGAACACAACATGGTGGCAGCGGTAAACGCAACAGCGGTGAACTGTGAACTGTACGTGTGCTGAACGAACTGAGATCCTAATCTCGCTGCGGAATTTTCTAGAACCGTTTTCACGTGGTACTGGTCTAAGGAGAAACAGTGAAGATGGGTCCGTTCAAGCCTCCGGAAAACTTCGACTTCAGCAATCCTACAGCATGGCCCGAGTGGAAGCAACGTTTCCAGCGATTCTTCACGGCTTCAAAGCTGCACAAAGAAGACGCGGAAATCCAGATAAGTACTCTTATCTACGTTATGGGTGCAGACGCAGAGAAGATTCTGACGTCTTTTCAACTGTCGGAAGAAGAAGGAAAAGTCTACGCGACTATTCTGGAGAAATTTGATGGCTACTTCATTCCGCGAGTAAATGTCATTCATGAAAGGGCCAGGTTCCACTCATGCAACCAGAAGCAGGGGGAAACCATAGAAGCCTACGTGAGAGAATTGTACGATCTGGCAAATCTAGCACAGATACCGAACAAAGACGAAGCAATCCGAGATCGTCTTGTCCTTGGAGTTCTTGATCGCGAGCTCTCAGAAAAGCTCCAACTGACACCGACACTGACACTTCAAGATGCCATCACTGCAGCACGACAATATGAACAAGTAAAGACACAGCTAACAGAGCAACGCCAGACGATCGATGCAGTCCACAGCGGCAGAGGGGCCAGTGGGGGCCATCACAGAGGCGGTAGGCGCAGCGGTTACAACGGTAATCGAGGTGACAGATCCGGCAGTCATCATCCACAGGGCGGCGGCTCTGGCCATAGGGGCGGCGGTCAGCAGAACCAGCATACCAGTGGCAGTCCACGCGGCCGTGGAAATCACTTCTCGCAGAGAGGGAGAGGAGGTTACTCATCATCATGCTCAAGATGTGGTCGTCACCATAGCAACACAGAGATCTGTCCTGCACAGGGAAAAAGGTGCAGAAATTGTTCAAAGCCAAACCACTTCGCAGCAGTATGCAGAAGCAAATCGATGCACTCAGTGGAAGAGCACCACTACGACTACTACGACTACCAGTATGAAGAAAGAGGAGGAGAAGAAGAGGACGAAGTACACAGAGTGACACAAGAAGAAATCTTCATTGGGCCAGTGAACAGTGGGACCAACAACGAACCACCGTGGACTACAGTCTTGACAGTTGAAAACAGCAAAATCACGTTCAAGATCGACACAGGGGCAGATGTGAGCGTCATTTCGGCAGCCCAGTATAGCAACATGAGTCCACGACCACAGCTACGGAAATCTAACACGATTCTGCGCAGCGCTGGCGGCGTCATGGAGTGCCTGGGACAGTTCGAAGCAGTCACCAGAGTCCACGATAAGCCATTCCCACTTCGGATCTTCGTCGTGAATTCGAAGACCGACAATCTTCTCAGCCGAGAAGCGTCAACAAGGATGGGTCTCGTAAAAAGAATCGACACCATCGACAGGCTACCCTTCGGTGCACTGGATGAGAAACCAGTCGACTGCACCCCAGTGAAAATATTGCTGAGAGACGATGTACAACCTTACAGCCTACACACAGCGCGCAGAATACCAATACCACTGTTGGAGAAAGTCAACAAAGAGTTGGCCAGGATGGAAGCCAAAGGCATCATAGAAGCAGTGACTGAACCTACAGACTGGTGCGCTCCCATCGTACCAGTACTGAAAAAGTCCGGCGACGTGAGGATTTGCACAGATTTCAAGAAGCTCAATCTGGCTGTGAAGCGGGAGAGGTACATCCTTCCAACCCTCGACGACATTCTGCACAAGCTATCGGGGTCAGCGTTCTTCAGCAAGCTCGACGCGACTTCAGGCTTCTGGCAGTTGCCTCTCGACCCTTCGACAGCGAAGCTCACCACGTTCATAACCCCAACATCCGGGAGATATTTCTACAAGAGACTCCCTTTCGGAATATCCTCAGCGCCTGAGATTTTTCAACGCACAGTCGAAAACATCTTGAAGGATCAGAGCAACGTCGTCTGCTTCTTCGACGATATCCTCGTCTACAGCGAAGACGAGCTGTCCCATGAGCGCCACCTGGGCGGCGTCATGAAGAAACTAGCCAGTGTCAACCTCAAGCTCAACCCAGACAAGTGCGAGCTGAGAAAGCAAGAGATCGAGTTTCTTGGGCATCGCATCAGCAAGAACGGAGTCTCTCCAGATCCGACCAAGGTTGAAGCCATCACCAACATGCCAGACCCCACCAACGTGACGGAGTTGAGGAGAGTTCTGGGCATGATCAACTTTCTGGGCCGATACTTGCCGAACCTGTCGACAGTACTGCGGCCAGTGACAGAACTTTTGGAGAACGACAGAGCCTGGTCATGGGGGCCAGCGCAGATCAAAGCCATGAGTGAGGTGAAGAAGATGCTGACGTCAACACCCACACTTGCCTTCTACGACCCAAGAAAGCCCACAACAGTGAGTGCAGATGCAAGCAGCTATGGAGTAGGTGGAGTCCTGCTACAGCAATACCCTGACGGAATCCTCAAGCCGGTAGCGTACTGTTCACGTACCTTGACACCCACTGAGCGCAGGTACGCACAAATCGAGAAGGAAACTCTCGCAGCTGTCTACGCCTGTGAGAAGTTCAGCCGCTACCTGGTTGGCCTGTCCAGTTTCAAGCTAGAGACGGATCACAAGCCTCTCGTCCCCATCATCAACTACAAGAACCTTGAGGATACCCCAGTCAGATGTCAGAGAATGCTCATGCGACTCATGAGATTCAACCCCATCGCAGAGTACGTGCCGGGAAAGCAGCTCGTCGTGGCAGACACTCTTTCTCGCAGCCCACAGAAGTACAAAGAAGAAGATGTGAGCAGAGTGGAGCTACTCATCGAAGACGTGGCAGACTACGTCGACAGCGTGAACCTGTCCTGGTCCTACCACATGCCGGACAAGAAGCTGAAAGAACTGGCAGAAGAAACCAAGAAAGACAGTTTGATCCAAGCAGCATTACACTACGTGCGAGAAGGATGGCCAGTGTACGCGTCAGATGTTGAGGAAGGACTGCGTGATCTCTTCGAAGTCCGCGGCGAACTCAGCGAGAACAACGGCCTGCTCACCAGAGGCAGCCGCATCGTGATACCAGCGTCCATGAGAGATGAAATCCTAGCAAGGATCCATGACGGTCATCTCGGCATCGTAAAGTGCCGTGAGAGAGCGAACGCAGCGTGCTGGTGGCCAGGAGTCGGCACGCGCATCAAGCAAATCGTCCGCAACTGCAAGCACTGTCAAGAGAAACAGGCTACTCAGCGAAAAGAACCACTCATCACAACAGAACTACCAGATAGGCCATTCCAGAAGTGTGCAGCTGATCTTTGTGAACTCAAGGGAAAGCAGTACCTTGTACTGATAGACTACTTCTCAAGATACCTCGAGATAGCCTACCTCAGAAACATCACCTCTTCAGAAGTCATCGGACGGATGTCCAACATGTTTGCTCGTCACGGGATTCCAGAAACACTCATTACTGACAATGGCCGTCAGTTCACATCATCAGAGTTCAAGCAGTTTTCACAGCGTTGGGGCTTTGAACACATCACCACATCCCCGCACTACCCGCAAGCAAACGGCGAAGCTGAGAGAGCTGTACAAGAAGCCAAGAAGATTCTGGGCCAGAAGGAGCCAATGATAGCACTACTTGCCCACAGAGCCACTCCTATCGCAGCGACAGGCAAGAGTCCAGCCGAGCTAGCATTCTGCCGAAAGCTTCGTACAACACTCCCAACCCTGCCTGAAAACCTTGCGCCAAGTTATGAAAGGAAGTCTGTGGCGGACAAGGATAGAGAACACAAAGCAGCATACAAGAAAGTATTCGACAGACGCCACGGAGTCCGTCCACTGGGAGAACTTTCGCCAGGTGACCCAGTTCTCCAGAAGCTGGACAACGAGAAGAAGTGGGGAAGTCCAGCCATCGTCCAACAGCAGTGTGCACCAAGATCCTATGTGGTACAAACGCCTAACGGCAAGAACTTCCGGCGAAATCGTCGTCATCTCAGGCTGTTCCACAGTCCTCAGCCTGAGCGGTCCCGTCCTAACCCCAGCACGGTCCTCAAGCGCCTGTCCCTGTCCAGTCACGTTATCCCTGTCCCTGTATCCAGAGACCAGAAGAGAGATTGTGGCAGTCCCAGCTACAATGCAGCACGTCCCAGCTGCAACGACTCTGACAGTCACAATTCAGAGTCAGGTACCAGTCCGAGACAGGGCAAGTCCATCGTCCAAGTCGGTCAACGCCCGCCAGATGTCAACAGTTCTGACACTGCCAGTGGTGGTCTACCTCCAGTCCGACCCCCCGAGGGCAACAGCAGTCCTGCCGTGACGAGGACCCGCAGCGGCCGCATTGTTACCAGACCAATCCGCTTCCAGGATAACTAACAATTTTTTAACATTGTTGGAATGCAGGACACATTGATCTGAACTTTTAACTTTTAAAGTGAATTTATCTCCCTTCTCGGTTATCACAGACTCTAATGAATAACTAGCCACTGGGCTGATTTTTGCAAAATCTCAAAGAGGGGAAGATGTCGTGTTATCATGTTTATCACTTGGTTTCGCCTGCGAGTTTATCACTTGGTTTTGTCTACGCATTATGCGCGCATGCGCCGGGAAAATTGTCGGGCGCCATGTCGAGTCCTAGAACACGCGGAATTATACTGTAAGAAGAAGTAGTAAATTCTCAAAGTTGAAATACTAACAAGCCTCCAGTCTTTATTGATTGAAGAAGTCCAACGCTCGGAACACAACAGATCACAACTTTTAATCATCGAGAATATTGATAATGGATAAGTTTTACTTTTGTAATTTGTATACAGACCCGAAAATAATTTGTAAACAAATCACGCTGGTACACGAGACAAATCATCTCACACCAACTGTAAGGATCAGATTCTTCATTCTCGCCACGTCAGACCTACGACACTGTCTAATCAGTCCAGAACTATAGACCTTTACCGAATTTCGTAAGAGCCTTAAATCATATATAAAACCACACTTATATCAGAATGTATACTTTGCTACAATCAGTGTTTGACAGCTCACACCCTCATGTGCGCGATCTAGGTTATCGCACATATTGTGCAAAAACGAAGCAGAACATCACAACCTCTGAAAGCGCATGCAGTTGCATGTAGGCACGGCCGACTGAAGAACTTAGCTGCAACTTCAGTCGCCGACAGGTTTTCTTATTCATGACGCAAGCTTATACAACGGGAGGTAGATACAGTGTAAAACCATATACATGCACGGAAAGTCTAGACTGTCGTGTGGGACTCACAGTCAGCGGTGACGCACACGGCTCCTTTCTCAAACCAGCTGGCGACCGACTCACTGGCGTACATCTGCAACAGAAAGGTTGAAGAGATACCAGTAAAGTACAAGTATTGGCTTTATGCATCGACTTACTGCCCATATCTGGAGATCAAACAGCTTTACACTCTACCTCATGATCCCTGGACCGCTTGATTACTGCTGTACTGGTGCCTGATGACAAATCCAGTTGCGGACGGCAAGGACGGACACAGATACCAGGGGAGCGAGTGATGGCGGTTGAGTGCTCTAGGCACAGAATCAAAATCCTGACGTCGTTGCATGTCCAACAGTTTCAGTAAAAGGACAGCAGCAGCATCTTTTTCACAGAAGCATGGACAACAGGACTAGACTAACAGCCTGGCGGATACGGATGCAGAAGGCGAACGACATATAGGAACAGAGAAGACATGCTTTATAGCTAGCCAGCCAGGCAGATAGGTACTTACATACTTGTAGTTGTGTAAACACGCTCTCAAACACGCAAAACATACTGACGGTCGGACAGGCGAACAGTCAAGCAGGTAGGTAGGCAGTCAAATACATACACTCACACGTACACACGCACACACACGTACACACGCAAACACACGTACACACACACACACACACACACACACAAACACACACACTCACACACACACACACACACACACACACACACACACGTCTCCATTTTATATCAAAGCATGGCAGTGACAGGATTTCTAGTATCAACTCTGCTGGCTTGAAGTGAACAAGATATGACACTATTAGAAAGTAGTTGCTGCCTTTTGAAACGAACCATGTCTTGATGTACGCTTTTGTACAGACGCGTGTGAAGCTTCTATGCACCACATGAATTATACAGGTATATATGTTACAGGGAATAAGAACATTTAGGGAATAAGCTTAATCCCTGAAATTTTTAGGGAATAGGCTTATTCCCTGTTTCAACTGGGGAGTAAGCTTATTCCCTAAAAAAATAAGGGATTTAGCTTATTCCCTGAAATGGGAGGTCATTTTTTTGTCTTATTCCCTGATTAGTTTAAAGCACACAAACAGAAACACTAATACAAGATTTGTTGCTTTAAACATTGATTTATTCATAAATACACAAGGATCAAAATACAAGATGAAAATATTGTTGCTCACAAACATTGAAAGCCCTTATAAGAAGTGGGCAACAAGTCAAAACAATTACATATTCTGCGGACTGGTTAATGTGAACACGAAAGTATAGGACATTCTCATTTCTGAAACGGAAATTAAGCCCGAGTTTCGTTCCTTTACTTCTGGCAGTTCTGGTAGACTGGTAACAATAGAAGCTGATGTGATGATCTCTAGATCGTGGCAAAAGAATGACATTCAAGCATGCAAAAAGATTAATTAGATTAAAAACTAATTGAAAACAGTCATATTAGACTGTTTTAACGTATACTTTCTGCACAAAACCCACAGAAAAGTAAACAAACCTCACCGTACGCACCTAGCTGGCTAGCAGACGAACGCGATCGAACCGTAGTCACTACGCTACAGACGATCGAGCTAGTGTGATATAATGTTTCATGTAAAGCTCGAATGAGTAGCAGCAGATAGCTGTTTAGTTCTGACTTGAATGGACTATTTCGTTTCCCTGGTCAGGCGAGGACAGAAAATTCACGATCATCGAGTCCATGAGTGCATGATCAACTGCCCGCATTTGGCGTAATGTAACGTGTAAGATTATGACAAGAAAATGGCATTAACACACAAACAAAGTTTGATGACAACTAAATTTACCAATTATATTAATAACTGACCATATTTACACCTACAGCTAGTGCTAAAACCTTACATACAAAGCAAACATACTGCAGGGAGTGTCCCGGTCACGCATCAAAACTCGGTGCACGAGTGTCGGAGCAGATAAACATAAGAGAAAAGCGAAACGATCACATGTGCACTGTTGTCACTTTGAAGAATTTGCGGGGCTCCAATAAGAAGGAAAACGTCTAAAAGTTGGTATGCCTCCTCTGCTGGTCGTTTTGTTGTAAGGGCTCTAAGCACGCAAAACTTGGTAAGATGTTTCTGGTAGACCATAACCCATGAGTATCCTCCCTGTTTAAGTGACTTCTTAGAAGGTGTCTTTGATGTTGGGTTTTAGTAGCTGATGTTGCTGCTGCTTCCTTCACTTCATCTAAAATTCTGTGGTACTCATCTCTGGTCATAAGTAATCTATTTGCTTTCTCCTTATTTGTTTGCACTTCCTCAAGAAATACTTGTTCTTTCACGTCCATGTTGCTTGATATGAATCACAGACTATTGAACTGAATCATTCTGTATTTATCAAAAGAGTGAGTAAAAGTCAAGAAAGAACTCATTTCCAAGCAAAAGAAGTTTTAAAGAGTGATCAAAGCTCACTGACATCGAATTTATTTATGGTAAAATGTACACGTCTTTCTGTTTGTGTGTTTCAAACTAATCAGGGAATAAGGCAAAAAAATGACCTCCTATTTCAGGGAATAAGCTAAATCCCTGATTTTTTTTGGGAATAAGCTTACTCCCCAGTTGAAACAGGGAATAAGCCTATTCCCTAAAAATTTCAGGGATTAAGCTTATTCCCTAAATGTTCTTATTCCCTGTAACATATATAGTTAATGGGAAAAACTCGTCATGACCCAAGCTCGACGTCTCTTGTTACATGTCGACTGTGCGCTATTAAGATGTGTTCATGGAGTGTACTACCAGAGGCAGTTGTGTCTGATAGAAGTGAGATGTTCAACACGTTCTATCGGGCCGGTCTGAACGTGACGATTCCATTAATATCCTGACCGGAAAAGTGTTTTATGATCGTCGTAAGGAGACCCAAAATCATATATTCCCTTGGTTTTGCTCTCGAGAACATATCAGATAACCTGCAGTTGGCTCTCCGCAAATGCACTTGCACTCTCAATTGTTTCTTATTGACTTAACCTGCATTACAGTATCTTATACAACTATGTCGTTTGGCTACACTACATCTGGGAAGAACCAAGCAACGGCTAACAAGTCAGTACAAATTAGGTTTACCTCTTATACAACTATGTACGAATAGTGTGGCTAACGCTACCTCAGGGAAGAACCAAACAAAGTCTAACAAGTCAGTACAAATTAGGTTCACCTTGAAGCAGTCTCAGTTTAATCAGCACTCTAAAAGCGCGGCATGAAGTGAACGAAGACAAGTTTGTTCAGTAGACAGTGCGTTTTGAACATAAAGGTTAAAACGTTATTTCGACTACGTACTCTTATTTTCACACATATACGCGCGCGCACACACGCACAATATATATATATATATATATATATATATATATATATATATATATATATATATATATATATATAGTACCACTCTCTCTGTGTCTTTCTTAACTTTTTCTCGCGCGTGCTTTTGTTCTCACTTAATGCCTCTACGCCAGTATGTCGTTCAAAACTGACACGAGTCTGCACCGATCAAATCCAAGGGGCAGACACAGTATCACGGACACAGAGACACACAGCGTCAGTTGCACGAGGAACAATTAACGAATGCATGAATGAATAGGATGAACAAATGAATAAGTGAATGAAGCTGACGGCCTAGCTGCCTTTGTTGGCTATGTAAGGTCATTGATCACCATAATGGGGTCGGCTCTCTATTGCGGAGGGTCGCTATTGCGGAGGGTCGCTATTGCGGAGGGTCGCTATTGCGGAGGGCCGCTATT
>JAWQFJ010002389.1:171394-191394 GCA_034096865.1 Theodoxus fluviatilis
TCGACAAGCACATGAACAAGAGAACAAACTTCCGTCGCGTCAGAGCCACAATTGAGAAAAAAGGAAACTTTAAGTCTGCAGTGCAAGTGCATGTTTTGGCGTCTCTTGGTACGCATACCAAAGATCATCCGGATGTTTGACAGAGGCGTTTGACAGATCAATGCTCGAACTCAATGGTCAATTTGAAAACCTGTCAGTGTTACAGGAAGTGCGTTAGTGCATGATCGAGTGATTTAGGGCAGGAAAAAAGCAGCCACCACCTGCGAGGTATTTGGCAGGTCCATTCCCTTGCAGAGCATAATCGAAGAAGTACACTGCTTGTAATAAAACGTCTTCGTTTCTGGGGATCAACGTCTCTGCCTTAGTTGTCACCTGCCTATCTGCCTGTCTACCTACTTACCTTCCCGGTTGCCTGTCTGCCTTCCTGCTTGTCTGTCTGTCTGTTTGTCTGCCTGTCTGCCTGCCTGCCTGCCTGCCTGCCCTCCTGCGTGTCTTCCTACGTTTCCGGTTGGCTGTGTGCCAACCTTCATGCATGTCTGTTTGTCTGCCTGCTTGCCTGCCTGCCTGTCTGCCTTCCTGCTTGTCTGTTTGTTTGTCTGCCTGTCTGCCATCCTGCCTGTCTGTCTTCCTGTTTGTCTGTCTGTCTGCCTGTCTGTCTGCCTGCCTGCCTGCCTGCCCTCCTGCTTGTCTTCCTACCTTTCCGGTTGCCTGTGTGCCAACCTTCATGCATGTCTGTTTGTCTGCCTGCTTGCCTGCTTCCTGCCTGCGAGCCTGATAGTTTGTTTTCCTCGCTGAACAGTGACACGCCTGGCTGCCTTTATTCCTATGTTCCTACCTTTCTGAGTCATTACTCGGCCAGCTGTCTCTTATGCTTTCCGAGTGTCTGCCTCCCTGCCATGTCCATAGTTGTTCGAATCTGATTCCCTACTTGTCTGTGTGTCAGCTCATTTTCCCATATTGACCCAAGATTGAGACATGTGATATGAGGTGATTCAAAGAGCAACAAACAAAACTAGAAGATAAAAACATTAGAAACGAAGACATAAGAAGGATGGTGGGGCCGGAACCAGTGATATACCACACACACACATAGACAACAAATCAAGTGGTTAGGACATCTCGAGAATGACACCGAACCTGCCAGCACTCTGTGCATACAATGCTCGATGCACAGGAACCAGAGCTAGAGGAAGGCCGAGACGAAGATGGATAGACGGAGTGAACGACGTCTTGAAGAAATACAACCTCACTCCACCAGCGGCGCTAGAGTACACACACAGTCATCTCACCCACTTGGGTGATCCTGGGAGTGTTTAGCCCAGGTACGCAACAACAACAACAACAACAACAACAACTCCACCGAGGACCACCCACCTCGCTTTGGACCGACGTTTGAGTCTTCCCACGACGCCGCCCGGCAATAGCGGCTGGATTAAGTCAAGTAAGTAAGTAAGACACCAAGCATTCCATATCATCGATGTCCTCCCGCCTGGCTGCTGTGTGCATAATAGTCTTGAACAGCGTGACGACGGAAAGGCGAATCATCATATAAATGTGAAGGACTTCGTAGGAACCAGCACACGAAAATACCGTGAACATTAAATGGCTGGTTTCACTTGATGCCTACCTGATTTTCTAGAACCGCTGGGGGCTGGCAATCGAAGCCTACTTCAGTAGCTTCCCACGGGTTGTCCCAAGCAGCTAGAGATACTCCTTGGGGACACCATGACAAAATTAGATCATTAAGATCCAACAGAGTGTTTAAAACACCCTGGAGGATATATAGATGAACCTTTGCGCAGTAACAAACTTCGCCAAAACCCGTACCTAGCCGCAAAGAAACATCTCTTCGCTGTTACCAATAAAACTTTCATCGCTATCCAGCCTATATATGTTAACTGGCAACATAATCTTCTTATAAAGCGTTAAGTCTTCCAGAAGCCTCAGTCACAAGCCAGCTAACATCTTCTACTTAATAACAGTTCAACTTCCTTTCCTCTTTCTCTCATGCTGTTTCAACATTCCTTTTTTTAAGTTGCCAGATTTCACAATATAGCATACATAAATACGACCTTCCATCACATTTTGAGAAGGATGTTCATTTCAGGACAATCTGAGTTTTACACGTGGTCGTTAAGTAAACATATTTTCCTGTCAACGATTCAAAAAGCATGACGATAGGGGACACTATAAGCTATAATAGACTGGTACACATTGGTTTGACGATTAGAGAAAATGCACTTTTCACAGGATTTCGCAGATTTGACTCATGTGTAATGTTCCCTAAGCGAAAACGCAAAAATACATTCCTAATTTTAAAAAGATATTAATATTATTTAAGTAGTTTCCAATTGTAGAGCTCTTTTGAAAGATCTGTACAGTATGAACCGAACACTTTCACTAATTTTCATATGCCATTCTTGTTGGTAACAGTCACTCAGCCTACACTGGAGTGATCGGATAAAGGAATTTTCATTTACACGTCCACAATTAGCCCACTCATAACCTAACCCAAGTCTTGATAAGCTTTGCTCTAATTATTTTGTCCAATTTAACTTGGCTGTGTTTTATTTCAGCATCATTGGGTAGGCCTGCTTCGGCAGCCTGTCCACCGACATCCTACACAGCCGCAACCAGTACCTTACTGCTCGCATAGTGGTATTAATGTACATAGGCTATCTCCCCAGTTCACCCCTACACATAGCATTAGGAGTTTTCGTAGATGCATTTTAAAAACGCTTACATTTGTGACTTCTCTATGCCATCTGAGAGAGAGAGAGAGAGAGAGAGAGAGACAGACAGACAGAGAGAGACAGAGAAGAGAGAGACAGAGAGAGAGACAGAGAGAGAGACAGAGAGAGACAGAGAGAGACAGAGAGAGACAGAGAGAGAGAGAGACAGAGAGAGACAGAGAGAGCGAGACAAAGCGAGACAAAGCGAGACAAAGCGAGACAAAGCGAGACAGAGAGAGAGAGAGAGAGAGAGACAGACAGACAGACAGACAGAGACAGAGACAGAGAGAGAGAGACATTGCCGGGGAGGACTTGATGGAATGTGCCAAGCATGGTTTTTGTCGAAATACGATAATGAACCTACATAAAAAGGTTTTGAAATAAATTATGAAATAAATTGAAATGATTAATCATTCACGTTATATCGTGCAATGTTTGAAAAAGAAGGAGGTTAATATGACAGTGTTAGTCTGGAATACTTATAAAATACCAAAGCTTGAGCGTGACAAAATGTTAACCTTATAAAAGTTAAAATGTTTTGCACATTCCATTATAAAACGCGAATATACTCAATTCATCACATATATATTGATCTGTTGATCTTCGGATTGTCCATTTGTGCTACATGATCAACAAAAATCTCCATGAGAGAGTAGAGAAAGAATTTAGGCACAGACAAACACGCACACACATACACACACATACACACACATACACACACATACACACACACACACACACACACAAACACACTTACAGCCTAAAAGGGTTGCAACATTGTTGTCTATTTTGGAGATAGACTAACTCTTTCTCATTCATTCACATGCCTTGCTTTCTCAACAAAGACACGGAGTGAGATAGAATGTCAAATTTCTATTTATTTAGGATCACCAGAATCTTCATGCAAACATGCAAAATCAAATGCTGAAGTACTTCTTCGTTGATTAGCAAAATTTCAAATGACCAGCCAGTATCAATTCTTAAAGTAACGATAATTGTTCATCTTCATTCACGATGAAAAAGAGAGAGTTCAATGTCCACTATACATGGAGTTCTCAGTGTCAGAGAGAGTTCAGTTCTTGTAAAGGTTCATCAGTTCTCAGCATCATAGAGAGTTCGGTTCTTGTCAAAGTTCATCAGACTATTAGAAAACACATGGGGACAGAGGGAGGACAGGTTTCATTGTCTACTCATCACTGTGATGTCTGTAGACTTGGTCAGGAGATCTTCGGGCCCAGGAGGGTGGGAAAACGGTGTTATCATTCTTCTGGCAAGGAGGTTTTTTCTCGCCTCCACGCCTTCACCGAACCACGGCCAGCCATGGAGGCAACGACGGGAGTCGAGCATGTCTGGTTTCCTGCAGGGATTGGCACCGACTGACTATCGGTCAGCAATGAGTAGGAAGCGTCCCAGCCCCACTGTCCACAACAACATTCTTCCCGGGCACCAGGGGTCCTGAGACCGCGACCCCAGGAAGCATGTAATCTCTGGAGAAGGGGGAGTTCACATGGATATCCTATCACGTTGGCCACTCTCTCCAATTAGTTCCCTCAGTCCCGGCTTCCTCGTTATCTCCTGAGTCTCAAAGCTATTTATCAGTTTCACCTCCTGCAACTCCAGGTGGTCAGCTATTATTTATCACAACACACGCATGCGCGTACTTGCACACTCACACACACACACACACACACACACACACACACACACACACACACACACACACACACTCAAACACACACACACACAAACACACACACACACTCAAGCGCGCGCGCACACACACACACACACACACACACACACACACACACACACACACACACACACACACCACATCCAAACACACTCACAGAGGCACACATACAAAGTCAAACAGACAGACAGGCAGGCAGGCAGGCAGGCAGGCAGGCAGAGACAGACAGATGGACAAAGCAGAGACACAGACACAATGACAAACACAGATAGATACACAGACAGATACACACACACACACACACACACACACACTCACACACAGACAGACACACAGACAGACACACACTCACACACACTCACACACAGACAGACACACACACACACACACACAAACACACACACACACACACACACACACACACACACACACATGACAGACAGACGGACTGACGGACGGACGGACGGACACACAGCTAGAGATCTCGGATTCATGACTCACTGCAGGTGAAGAGTTCACGCCATGCACATGCGTCCCATGGAGATCTCCACAGCCAAGGAGGGAGCTCCTCTCGTCATACACAGAATATGAGAGCCGTCGAACGCCAGTCTCTTTCATCTTTGGCTCAATGAAGGAAACAAGACCGAAAGCTTGCCAAGCCGAGGAGAAGAGCTAGCAACAGAACCACGCTGCCACCCAAGAGACAGACCCTAGGACTAGGAATACTCGCCCTGCCTCGTGGGAGGAAACTCTTCTCAGCGTGTGACCAGCCAATAACAATGGCCCTTCTCGGGATCACTTTTCTTTCTATTTAAAAAATATATATAATTTTTGTCGGACCTAGTGATACCCCTTTTTTCTGTCTGGGTTCATTTGCGTCCGACCCCTGCATTTCACCTCTGAGACACACAGACAGATACACAGACACACAGACAGACACAGACAGACGGACAGACACACAGATAGACACAGAGAGAAAAAGACAAAGGCTTATGAATATGGAAAAGCATGCACAGATGTATGGATATTGAAAGTAAGGAGTGGTGCCTGGATAATGAGTAGGCGGAGGGTAGAGGTATAAAGGAGGACGAGGTGCAGAAGGAAAAGGGGAAGAATGCTTTTCGCGCCTTAATGCAGTAGCAATGTGTCGGCTTTGTACAATGAATTGTGTGCGCTCCATGTAGACAAGTACACACTAATGCTTTAAAAGTCGCAATGTGTATTGTAAAATGAAACATTCTTAAAGAGACACGCATTGTTTAAGAGTATGCCTAGGACAAAGACAATGAAATGAAGACTTCGTCCACAAAAACTAGGATGGCAAGTGATGGAGTAAGCATCGTCTTCATGAGCTCTTGCTTAGGGGGCGTGCCTATACCTGATTCTGTACTGATGGGATGAAAGAATTCTGCAGAACGACTCGTTTTGCTACTGTGAGTTTTACTATCTCATTGCAGTTGGTTTGATACGTGTCTACAAACATCAGAGCCTGGAGACTTCAAGAGTTCATTGTCTCGTGATGCCAGCCATGTTGTATGTCGTATAACAATACGGTTTTCAGTGCGGAACACCTCATAACACAGCAAGAGTTCAATCACTTTTTGTAACGAATGTAACTCCTTCTATTTATCTGATTTTATCATGGCTCCAACAAACCCGTGGCGTAGTATGCTTGTTGTGTCACCTTACGAAAGGACTCTTCATGCACGTGTTCGCCGCCAAAGGTCTCGAGGCAACATAAGCAGAGATAACGAAGCAAGGAATGTCCCGATTATTGATCGCGGAGCGGAGGGAGGTGTGCCGACAGATCATGCGCCTGAACACGAGCTCTTCACGCCACTGTAGTATCTTTCTTTGTTGTGGGGTCAACGTCTCCAGACAAACCGCCGGAGAGTTTCTTCCTCAGTCTTTCCAAGGTCAATGGTTTCTGATCAATACGCTCTTAGGATCCCCCCTTTCCACTGTACCTTGTTTTCTCACTACGTCCTCCGTGCTCCCATCCCACTCCACTTCAAGCCATTTCCTCATCCTACCATTTCCTTCCATCCGCAGCACTTGTCCCCGCTTCTACCCAAACTCTTTTCCTTCCCTGCCTGGGTTATGTTTCTGGAGTTCAAAACCCCTTTAAGTGCACTTTTATCTCCCTCATCTTCGTATCTGTTTTGTTGTCGCTGTTTTTGTTGGGTTCTCCCCCTGCACTCACTGTCTACGTCATTCTTTTCGCCTTCCTTTCTACTTCTTGTTTTCTTGTTTTTCTTTCGAGATCTGCTTCAAGCCAGTCTGATCCTTCTTCTTCTAAACTGCCACTCTCTTTTGCTACGCTGCAGCTTTTCTCTCTATCATGTCTTTTATTCGACAAGTCTCATCCTCTGCCCTTGACCCTGTCTCTCCCATCGTCCACAAAGTCTTCCCTCATCTCCAAGCCCGAACCCATGTTCTTACATCATTATCTCCGCTTTATTTTTCTCCATACCACCATCTTCATTCATTTCGATCTTCCCGTATCTGTGTGTCTGAGTGTCTGTGTGACTTATGCGTCCCTGTTTCTTTCTGTGTCTCCTTGCGTGTCTGTTTGTCTATGTAATTCACTGTAGATTTGTGTCTCTCTCTGAATGACTTTCTTTGTGCATGCATGCATTTGTGCCTGCGTGCTTGTTTGGGTGCAAGTATGTGTGTGTGTGTGTGTGTGTGTGTGTGTGTGTGTGTGTGTGTTCCGTACTCTCTCTCTCTCTGTCTCTTTCTGTGACTCTCTCTCTCTATCTCTCTTTGCGTCTATCTCTCTCTGTCTCTTTCTCTCTCTCTCTCTCTCTCTCTCTCTCTGCGTCTATCTCTCTCTGTCTCTTTCTCTCTCTCGCGCGCGCGCTTTCTCCACAGCCCGTCCGCGTCTCACTTTTCTTTCTCCTCTTCCCCTGTTCCCCCTTCTTGAACTCCTTCCCGTCTGTCCTTTGTTCCCATCTCTTCGACAGCACTCAGTGGCAGACTAGCTTCACGCTCGGGGTGTCAGTAGTGCCGTGGTGAAAGCGAGGCGAAGAAAAATGGAGAAAAGGAAGACCCAGAAAAAAACAAGCTGGCTTATCAACACAGCAACCTCCGGGCAGTCGGCAATGGAGTGCTTGTGACCTTGGCGCTGGGTCTGCTTGCCTAGCTTCGACCAAGCTTCTCGATGTTTTCTACTTTGTTCCGGACACTGATTGCTCTGTTGCGAAATATTATGCCTCAGAATTTAGCCCATTTCATTGCAGAACTCCCCTCACAATAGAGCGTCTCACTTGTGACCAAACGTTTCGATGTCATGTTGTTTATCCGAGTACATATTTTGTAATCGAGTTCCTTGATATTGTATGTGTTATGGAGGTGCAGAATTTGCAGGCTTGCTTTACAATGTAATGTTTTGAACTAATATTTTAAAGTAATAATCTCTGTGATGCCTTGTTTCTAATTGAAGTATTGGCACTCGTATTTGGTTCCCTGCTATATCGCATTGCTGACTTTGTTGTAGGCTGTGAATGCCTTGCAATACAATATCGTTGTTTTCGGCTTTGCCAGTGTATAAGAGGAAAAACTATTTGCTCTGCCATACTCTGGTTACCTGTCAACGCATTTGTTGTAGTGCTTTGCAATCCCATATATCTGATCCTAATCAGCATTCACCCGTTCTTTGTCTCCCGTCCCGACTCTTGGAAATCTGTTCTACAATTTTGTGTTTCTGAACTGGTTCAAGTAATGTGAGCCTTTAAAGCCAATCAGCCCTCTGACCTTGGCCCATGTGTATGTCTGTCGATGCCAGATTTCTCAGCTTTGTGAAGTCCTCGGTCACACTGGTCAGCAGTGTTGTGTCTTTGAACTTGACTCGGCAGTGCCAGTCGCGCCATACAACCTGCGCCCTGGAGAGCAAGGCTGCCAAAGAATGCAGTGAATATCCGTCATCGTGTTAATTGACTCGCTCGTTCCTTGCCTTCCATTCGACCCGGGCCAGAGCACGAGTCACGCATACACTAGCGGACTTGGACCGCTACAAGGAGTACTGCGAAAGACGACCCACTGACTGGAGTATGGAAGCAGACAGCAGCGGTTTTTGCCTGCACCTTGCTAGCCTCTTCCTTCCTTCCTCTTCGGCTGAGATTTTCTTCCTCCTCCTCTTCTCCTCTTTATCCTTAGCCAAGCCATTGGGTCTTACCTCGCCCCCCCCCCCCCCCCCCTTCCTTCCACACCTCCCTCTCCCCTCTTCCCACATCAAAAGCCTTACCAGTGGGAACATGCTTTAAGTGCAGAGATGGACAGAGGTTATCTTTACTGAGAGTATACCTTTCTCTCTCCCTCAGCATCTCCTCCTGTGGGTTCGGGGTAAGAATGGACCCACCGCGTCTTCCTACGCGATTCGTACGAGGCAAATAACTAGGGACACCGTGCCTTGATTTGCGTTTACGCCAAACTGCTAAGCGATTTTCGTGCCTCATGGCCTTACATAGCCTACAGAGACTGATAGGCCGTAAAAGCCCATCCATCCATCCTTCCCTCCCTTAGCATCCTTATCTCTATCACGTGTCATCACTTCTGGGATCAAACTCTTCTCAAGCAAGGGTCGGCATGGCCGA
The DNA here is from genome assembly GCA_034096865.1 of Theodoxus fluviatilis. NCBI lineage: Eukaryota > Metazoa > Mollusca > Gastropoda > Cycloneritida > Neritidae > Theodoxus > Theodoxus fluviatilis. The sequence continues at coordinate 180,415 of JAWQFJ010002389.1, forward strand.
ATGTAGGCTAGAGCTATTTTTTAAAACTTTATTTTAAAAACTAGCCCATGATGTCGCTACCACAAAGGTAGATAGCCTATGATTGTTTATGGCACCTACAAGTAGATTATGTATTTAGAGCTTGAATCCAGTAGCCTAAGTGGAACGTAAATGCATACTCACAAACACACAAACACAAGCACACACACACACATTGAGCTTATTGTTGTAGAGACATGACTTGCATCGTCTCCAGTGTTGCTTCTGTGCAACACACGGTTATGCACGCATGAACGTACATATGCACACCTATACACAATACAAACATACAACAAACTCCCAAGATGTAATAAGTGCACTTTCATTCTGTTTCATCACGTACACACACAGACATTTCACACCTTAATGTTTGGCAAATGCGTAACACTTTCGAAAAAAGTAAATAAAAGATTACATATTTTATCTGAGTTTGATAAATAAGTTGGCCATCCGATATTAAATCGAGGCCAAGCAGGTTTTCTGTTGGGAAACGTCATTTACGTTTTTATTAACTTTGATAGTTATACAAGTCATATACTTTACTAGAGAATTTGTTAAATATTCATAAACTATGAGCCCGAAGACACAAAATAGAGAATCATGCCATTATATCTTCCACGTACTCCACCGTGTTCTGATGGCGAGGTGAAGATGGGTTGAGAAGTGGAAGGGGGAGGGATGAAGACGTCAAAGCAAGGGATGAGGCTCATGGATGATGGTTAAAGGGACTCATTACGTCACAACATAATTTCCAGGCACGGAGATGAAAGCTCATTCATAGGGTAGACTTCGTTCACTGACCAACGGCACTTGGGGATCGTACTTCAAGACCCGAAATGCACTCAGACATGAGCTTCATCAACTAGTGATGGCCTTGAGAGCGGTCTCGTCATTCGCCGGTGTCGCCGTCTGAGCTCTCAATGAAACCAGGGAAGTCTTTGAGCATCACAGGCTTTGATGTCGCCGCTCCTGTCAATGAGACCAATCAGTGCAAAGAGCGAAGACGCCTGCGGTCTGGGCATTGTTGTGTGTGGTCTGACGTCAGCCGTCGGTTTTGAAGTGCAGTGGCGGAGGAGAGAAATGACAATTAAAAAAAGCTGTCAAGTTGGGCGCAGCCTGCCTCACCCAGAAAATCCAGCTAGAAAAGAATGTCTTGCTTGTTTCGGTCTTTTCTAGAAGCCTGGAAGTCACCCTGATAATCGTCGGTTTGCAGGCTCTGCATGCAAGTCGAAGCAAGAGACGCGGTTACCCCTGCGGAGCATGGCTAGACTGAGACAATCTAATAAGTCAACTCGGTGCGAAGAAAGCAATTCGCGAAAGTGGGCTAACCTAATATCTTAGCGGTTTTCTTTCGACACCTCCCTCTGGCATTAAAAGCCGAGGTGCGCACTCTGGCAAATAGCTTTTATCGCTCTGCGACCAAAGACCAAACACGCGATAGATTCCCTCCTCGCTTGATTCAACTGTTCTGTCTCGTCCATCGATTGTCTCCGAGTCAGGCAAGTAGCGTGAGAACTTTTCCCCGAAAGCCAGTGCTGGGTGGGCTCCGAAGGTGGCGAACGGAGGGAAACACACCCCAACACGATTATGGGAAAACCGTTCTATTTTACTGGCAAGCATCACGAGATTTTGCAAAAGTGACATACATTATTCATGGAAATAGATCAAATTCAAAAAACGTGACACCGCTTTGAGGCTGATTGTTTGATCGAGCCCGGGAGGGAAAAAAAGGCTAGGTTGTGATGAAGATAAATGACTTGTTCTGAAGCCAGTTGCTGGCTGCTCCGATGTAGATAAATGGAGGGAAACCCACCCAAAAATGATTATAGAAAAACCTGTCAATTTCGCTGGTAAACAACACGAAGTTTTGCAGGAGTGACATGAATGCATGGACATAGATTTGATTCAAATGACATGACGCCGCTTTAAGATTGATTGTTTGGTCGAGCCGAGGAGAAAAAAAAAATAAAAAAACAGGAACGATGTTGCAAAGAAGAGAAAAGAATTGTCCAAAGCCAGTGCTCAAAACACACTCCGAACTTTGGTAGCCAACAGTAGCAGAGGCAGACATCGACAGCGAAATCGATCGAGCGCAAAGAAAGACTGGTGGAAACTGGGCTTACTGATGCATTGACACGAAGGAGCTGGCGCGATCCAACAATCTGCTTAGGGATCAAATTCTTTTCATTTAAAACTCTCCCGCTTTCACGGCGTTTCCAGTTATTTTTTAAAAAGCTATAAATTTTAAAGTACAAAGCATCGAGGGCGTTTTGGTTGCCCAACATTGCCAAGATGAAACACCAACCGTAAGCCTAGAGATCCATTAACGCTTATCTTCAACGAGACAATGCGATTCTATTCAATGGCACACTCTCCTCAAGCTGATTCTCAGATCTTGTAGTATGTGCTCCTCAAGGTCAAGTCACTGTTGAAGGTCAAATGACCGAATGCAAATGCCTTTGAAGCAGCTCCGCCTGCCTCATAGCATAATATCTCAGCGTGCAATGAAGAAGCAAAAACGCCGCTTGTTCATTTGCATTTTCCACTTACGCCGTGTAGGCTACTGAGCAGCAGGGCATCAACGCCGTAGACAGGGGTGGCAATAATGGGGGAGGGATGAGTGTGTCTGTATTAAAGTGCGCATGTGCGTATAGGCTTGCGTGCGTGCGTGCGTGCGTGCGTGCGTGTGTATGTGTGTGTATGTTTGTCCGTGTGTGGGTGTGTGTGTGTGCTTGTGCAGGCGCTCGTGCGTGCATGTGTGAATGCGAGTGTAATGTACGTAAAGACGCATGTACGTGTACATGTATATACATAATGGCAGGCAAGCACGAGAGCGTACATTTGTGTACGAATAGTAGTAAATAACAGACTGTGGTCTTGCACGTTTTGCCGAAGCTTTACAAACATACAGCTATGCTGAAATGGTCGTTATCGGCAACATTTTCGGACACTGTACCTGAGGCACACTGTCCGATCGGACAGAGTACTTCAGTTTGAAATCTCGGCATTTGAACGAGAACGAGACCGCAGTAGCCACTCCGCCTGACTGACTTCGCACGCCCGGGGAGTTATGCTAAGATCCGGCCGCGTTAATAAATCTGCATTTGTGACAAACGTCTTGCTCGGCGGTACTGTACTCCATGCACCTTAACGGTCCGCGTGATTCGGGTGTAATCTTAAGCTAAACGACGCTTATTGGCGCTGCTGAAATGGTCGAAGTCGGAAACATGTCCGATCGGACAGAGTACCTCAGGTACAGTGTCCGGAAATGTTGCCGATAACGACCATTTCAGCTTTAGTAACCGGTGTTATCCATATCTCGGACGCTCTCACCTGGCAGTGACGACGCAGTGTTGGGTGCGTTGTTCTTTAGAGACCTCAGGCGTGATGGCAACGAACTATTCAGACAGCAAGCGTCTGCCCCCAAGGCCACGCCACCACTGGGCCTACCCTAGCTCAAGTGCAAGCCGCATTTCCTGCGTTCTTAATACACACGAGCACGCACAGAGTCTTGAGCACGCACGCGCGCAAATCTCCGCCTGCATGGGATCTCAATCATGAGCACACTCATATCCGTGCACTCACAAATATCCATGCGTACAATCATTCACACATAAACACAGATATGCAGTCGCTCTCTCGCGCACGCGCGCGAGCACGCACGCGCGCGAGCACGCACGCGCGCGAGCACGCACACACACACACACAGACGCGCGCGCACGCACGGATGCACGCAGGCACACGAATGCGCGCACGCACACACACACAGACACACACACACACACACACGCGCGCGCGCGCACATACACGACCAGACGTAGATGTTAATCACCTGTCTATTTGATAAAAATTCTTGCACTCACATGCTTATTAGTACGCGTGCGCCATTTCAGTGATTCACATTTTCGAATGCTCTTTACACTATTGCATGCAACCATGCGCCATCGGGTATAGGCATGCTCACAGATGCTTGCACACGAACACACAAGAACACTTTCAAACATAACTACGCACGCACACACGCACGTACGTGAGCGCATGGACACACGCATACGCACGAACACACACGCACGCACACACGCACACATGCACACACAAACACACACGCGCGCACGAGCGAACGCCCCCATATCACCCCCATCCAACCACCCACCCACACCCACAGAGACACACGTGTACACAAACACACACACCCACCCACGCATGCACGCACGCATACAAGCACGCAAAAACACACACACACGCACACACACACACACAACTGAAACATATACTTTAATTAAGTGGGAATAGCGTGAGGCTCTCCGCAGAGCCATGGTTTGAGAACCTGTAGTCCTAGTTTGCCTTGTCCATCCATCCACAGCTCTGCACAGGGGAAGTAGGACGCGGACGCAAGTCTCGTCAGCAGAAAGACGTACACCGTTGGATTAATGCTACGGCCTACTTTCCATGAAAGTCAGGCGGCATTTGTCCGTGTCCAAATTAGATTGCCGTAGTTTGCTCAAGATGTTTAGCGTCAGTGTTTGCCGAGACGCTATTTCAACTGGAAGAATCGTCGATCTTTGAATTTGACAGCGGAATAAGAACGGAAAAAGAAGAGCAGCGACCGATTTATGCCAGAAAGAAAAAATCCGACGCCATTTTCGATTCAAGAAAACCCATTACTTCAGATATATCAGTTCATGCACAGGCGCCTTCTGTGATCGTTTGACGTAAACCTCCCGTGAAGCCGTTTTCGAAACTCCACGCAATTTAATGATTAGTTTCGTTCCCGACAAATGTGCAAGATTACACCTGAGCTGACTTTTTTCTTTCTTTCTTTTTTCTTCCTTGTTTTTGGGGGTGGGGGTGGGGTGGTATGCGTCCCCAGACACAACGATCAATGCTGGGATATCATCTCAAATGCCAGGGCTGGGTCATGCAGAGGAAGTGAGTGCATTCATATCTCTTAGAGAGACTGTTTCGATCTCGGGTTTTGCTTCTGATCCTACATCTCTCAAGTACGGAGTCCCTCAGGGCTCTGTTCTTGGTCCTCTGCTGTTTCTACTGTACACCCAACCACTATTCAATGTAACTGACAGTCTCTCACAGCGAATTTGCTGATGATACCCAGCTCTACAACTCCTCCCATCCCAGTCAAATCCACACTCTTCTTTTTACCAGCGAACACTGTATCTCTGACGTGAAACGGTGGATGACCTGGAACAAGCTCCAACTCAATGACTCAAAAACTGAAGCACTCGTGGTGGGCGGCGGAGGCAAATCGGATCAGGCCCTCAAACTAACCATTGGTCACAGTAACATCGTCTTCTCTCAGCCTGTTAGAAATTTAGGCGTCATGTTTGACGATGATCTGTCAATGAGATCTCATGTCAGCAAAGACTGCCAGTTAGCATATTACGAGCTAAGGAAAATTAGTACCATTCGTCATTATCTTTCTCAGCAGGCCACCAAAACGCTCATCACATCACTTGTTGTCTCGACTATGGAAACTATCTTCTCGCTGGCATCCCTGACACTCTGCTTAACAAACTCCAGAAAGTTCATAAATGTGCTGCTAGGCTAGTTTTTCGATGTCCCAAGCGTACCCATGCCTCATCACTCCTACATACACTTCACTGGCTCCCTTCTCTCAGAGGATAGATTACAAACTTGCTACTTGGTGCTTCAAGGCCATCAACAACACCGCACCACACGCTCTTACACAAATCCTTGCAGTCTACACGCCCTCCAGATCTCTACGCTCAGCTGCTGACTCTAGAATGCTCAAGATCCCCCGCCGTAATAAGAAAACTCAAGGACAGCGTGATTTCTCCTATATCGGACCTGTAACCTGGAATAGTCTACCTCTCTCAGTCCGTCATTCTGACACTCTTCCCCAGTTCAAAAGTGTTCTGAAGACCCACCTCTTCCGATCCGCCTTTCCCGCTGATCTGCTTCGCCTTACTTGACCTGGCCGGCAAGTGCTGTGTATATTGTATAGTTTGTTCTATTTGTTCTATTGGATCTTAGTTTTTGTTTTTTGTTTATGTGCGTTGTGTGTGAGTTTTTTGTGGGAATGTGGTGTTGAGTGGTTGTATGAGTGTTGATTCTTTGGATTGTAAACGCCATGAGCTTGCCTGTCAAGGGAAGTTATGTGCTTATGAATAAACTATTATTATTATTATTATTATTATTATTATTATTATTATTATTATTATTATTATTATTATTATTATTATTATTATTATTTATCCTCACTCGCCGCACATGCACAAACCCCATAGAACTTTTCCCTAACGACGTCGCAACACTCGCCAAGCCTTTCTCGTTAAAGAAACGACCTGTAACGTCTTAAGATCCCCCAGCGCATTTATGAGAGTTACCACAGGCCTCCAGTTTTCTGCCTGAACTGCGTCCAGGTCTGACCAGTGGCGAGGCTGCAAACCTGGTCTGACGGTCAGTGACGACGTCATCGCAGACGCTGCACTGCTTGACCAGCGGCTCGCCTGTAAGAGAGAGAGAGCAGCTCGGGATCAGCCAATCGCGTGGCAGGATCGCTCTGGCATCCAGATCTGTTTTATAAAAGCAGCAGACAGTCCGGCGGAGGCGCAGTTCCCGCTTGGCCCACCTCTGACAGTCCTCCAAGTCTCGCTGCTCGCAGCCGCTGCCGTCACAGAACTTTCGGGTCGAAGTGCCTGTTTTCCCAACGCCAGCCAGCGCAGTGACGCTATCAGCTTCCTTCCCGGTCCCGACCTCTCCATTCTGCCGGTGAGTACTGTACTGTACTGAGGGATACGCATGGCACTGTTGAGGCCTGCTCAGAAGATAATTAAAAGGCTCAGTTTCTCCCAACCCGACGAACGTGTTGCACGATTTTGACACAGTTTTCTGTCTTGATAAGTAATTGAGCTTTGTGATCATCACTGAGCAGATAGCACGTTCTCTCATGTATCAACGTAGTGAGGGATACCCACGACAACAGTGAGACTTACTGGGCAGGTTTAGGCACATGTTCTTGCACGTAGATGGATGACTGGCCATCAGCCTTTGTAGACTATGTAAGGCCATTCAACAGAAAAACACATCAATAGATTGGTTTCCCTAGTTATTCGCCTTTTACTAATCGTGCAGGGAGACACAGTGGGTCTATTCTATTAGCCCCCAACCCACAGGGGGAGGGAGCACTTGGATGGAATACTTCACTTTCCTGACAAAACTCTTCATTGCGAGAGGTAACCGTGCATTTACTGCATTGCCCATTCATGATGACAGCTGCGTTTCAACAGCAACGTACCGTTTTAACTCTGCTAGAGACCTTGGGATTCCCTTTTGCCTGGCTAGATGAATGGTAAAAGGAAGTTGTTGAGCGATAATGGAAACGAAATTAATTAAGACTGGATATGTGTGCATGATCTGCATCTGGGGGACCTGTGTAACACAGCGAGTCATATCCTTTTATGTGTCATACCCTGTATTGTGTCATATTCGAGTTCATGTTATATAATGGTTTGTCATATTCTGTTTTGTGTCATATACTGATTTTTGCCATATCCTGGTTATGTTTGTCCCAGCATGTTGCGTCAATAAAACTGAGAACATAAACTATGCGCATGGGTCTCTTCAAAACATTTTCTTTCCCGGATCCGGCTGTTCTCTCGAGTCCCTTAGCGCAGGTATTTTTTCTCAGTTTAACAGAAGTGTACATGTTGAGTGACCAATGGACACGGTTTTCTGATATTGCTCTGTGAAATGTATTGTCATTTTTTGATGCTCGTTACAGTTGCAAGAACTTTACAATGTTTAACATCCACATCCTCTCATTGTTAATACTGAGTTACGGTCCTGAAGATTTGTACATTTCGCATTTTCAGTATTCATTTTCGTATTTAAAGAATCAATCTCCTTCCTAACAATCTATCACTCGCATCGTTGCTGATGTCGAAGTAGAGAACACGCGTGCACTCGAGAGAATAATTGTCATTGACATCACTCGAAAGAGATAAAGCTCCAAGCCTCAGAGGAGAAAATCCGCTGTCCCTGCGACAGATGGGCAGTCATCTCCAGTGAAGAGATGTCAACATAGAGGTGTTGGCGACCGGCCAAGATTGCAGTCCAAGGCTAAGAACAGGGGGACAGTGGACGGACCGAGGGCCATTCACGGGGCTGGCTGGCAAGACAGGTAGCCAGCCCAGCGTCCTTCATTGATCCATTCGAAACGGAGAGACGCGTGGCATTTGTCCGCGCGGCTTGCAGGACGCCACTGTCATGATGAATGGGAGTACTTTGAGAAGAGCTCGTAGCGAGAAGGGCCGTGGCTGCCAATTATCTCCTGCCATGCAGGGAACAAAAGCACAAAGAAGATCAGATGATGAGCATGCGCCGCGCTTGAGTAACTACCTCTTCTTGTCTCTCCGCATCGCTCGTTTGAAGTTCCCGTGTGAAAGGAAATAATGGCATTTAGTCAGGGAAAACAATACGACTCCCTGATTAACAAACATGCATGATTAACGTAGGGTTGGCATTGCATGCTATACACTAACAACGGAGGGAGAGTTTGATCAAATCCAGACATTTATGTCAAAGTAAGATTGTATTTGCCAGACGAAATCAAACTCTCTGGTAGAAATCAAAGTCTTTGAGTGGTGGTTATTACATTTCGAGATGGTTCGTACAGAGTGACCGGATTCTTGCCTTTTTGCTAGTGTTGTCTTTGCAGCTGTTTCCATTTATCAACCGTCGTAGTAATTGATGAAATGACTCAACAAGCAAATGCTATAACGAGACGTTTCTGCTGTCTTTCAGATACACACAAAGGTTGCAGCAAGCATGTCTACTTCTATGTCCAGCCATTGCACTGCCTCCACCCTGCAGCACCAGTGCAGCAAGGACTCTGCCAAGAAGCACTACCGCCTGGTGGTAATGGGCGCCGCAGCCGTGGGCAAAAGCAGCATCATCTCGCAGTTCCTCTACGACCGCTTCCTGTCCGAGTACCAGGAGACCGTGGAGGACATGCACCGTGGTGAGTTCTGCCAGAACGGTATGCATCTCACGCTGGACATCCTGGACACTGCCGGGGCGCACTCCTTCCCCGCCATGAGAAAGCTGGCCATCTCCACCGCCGACGCCTTCGTGTTGGTCTACTCGCTGGAGGACGACGCTTCCTTCGAGGCTGTCAAGGAGCTACGCGATCAGATCATGCAGGAGCGTGGCGACGAAATCCCCATCGTGGTGGTTGGCAACAAGGCTGACATCAGCCAGGACAAGAGGATCATCCAGCGGGAGACGGCGGAGGGCATCGTGTGCGTGGAGTGGGGCAACGGCTACGTGGAGGCCTCGGCAAAGGACGGTGTCAACGTGGTGGGCGTCTTCAAGGAGATCCTGCGTCAGAGTAAGGAGACCTACGCCCTCAGCCCCGCCATGGAGCGACGCCGCCAGTCCATCCCTGCCGTCCTCCTGCAGAAGAAGCAAAAAGACGCCAAACCCAAGCGCCACAGTTGCTCGTAGACGGCTGCTTCCCAAAGACAGACTTTGCCAGATCAGTGGAAAGTGTGCAAACACTGACAGACTGATGTCGCTCGCTCATGATGACGAACTTCTTGCCTTGCTCATATTTGAACTAGTGCGGCATACAACCGCTGCTTTCGTTCCAGATAGAGTGACTGCAGCATAGACGCATGTTTTATTAAGAAGAGAAAGGAACCCAGAGACAGTGCGTGCCGGGTGTGACATTCCCGCGTGCAGTGGCAGCGTCCCAGTCCACATGCGACAGTGACTTTGCTGCGGAGAGATGCCAGTGTCAGATAGATACTTCTGTGATAAGAGACCAGGGAGACCCGAACAAAGTCATGGTTACGAGTAGACGATGGTATTGCCTTGCGTATGAACCGTGGTCTGCATGAGGTTGTGAATGGCAGTAGTAGCGGCTGAGAAGTGAAACGGAAGTTGTTGATGGCCGATTGAGAAGATGATTCATTCCAACTCATTGTAATTTATCGCATTGTACGCGTTGAGTGTGTGTGCGTGTGTGTGTGTGTGTGTGTTGTGTGTGTGTGTGTGTGTATGTGTGTCTATGTGTGTGTGCGCGCGCGTGTGTGTATATGAGAGAGAGAGAGGGGGGGGAGGGTAGGGAGGGAGAGGGATTTACGAACAATAGCTAAATAGCTTTCTGATTGTCAACATGTTTTATACAATTGTGAGTATGATACAAGAACCGAGATTGCATTTACATTTCGTACCGTCATTTTTCACGAATGGATATATGGTGCATATGCATGCGTAAATGTGTGCAAGTACAGCGATTGGCATAATGATTTTTATGTGCATGTTTAAAACAGTAAAAATAGTATATGTTGTGCTGAATTGTAACTGCGTTAATGAACTGAAAGGTTATTTTCGTGTTCTCATTATTCCCATGTCAAATACGATGTACTTTTTCTATGAACTCCAGGCTTTGAATAAAACGTCTTGTTACTTTATTAGTGTAGCTTGTTATCAGTTTTAGTCCTGGCTTTGTTTAAACTCTCTCTTGGCCCATTGTGGTGCAGTATTTACTGTTTTACGAATTCCTATCTAAAAAACGCTACATATAAATGAAGTAAATATACACCAAGAAATCAAGTGATGTTATCAATGGAAAACTTGCCATCTGACAGACACAAGCTTGCTCCGAAGCCCACCGGCTTAAAAAACAAGATTCAAGAAGCTGAAATATGGCATACTCCCAGACACGCATCCTAACCCCTTCTCAGACGTGTGCCCACGAACTTTCGATTGCTAAAGCTGTCAGTGTCTGGCAGTTGATGGCCAAAGTAACAGACATGAATCTTGTCAGCAGGTTTCGAGGTGCAGCCTCGCATATTTTTGCAACGAAACGAAGGACTAAAATGAGCTTTTGGCTCAACATGTCAAACATAGCTGAAAAGTCTCTGCTAACATCCCCTATGTCAGCACACACGCACGCTGTGCGCACACTTTGACGGT
>JAWQFJ010002389.1:198894-201394 GCA_034096865.1 Theodoxus fluviatilis
ACAAATTGGCTGGTCTGGATGAATACTAGCTGAAAAGTTAAATTGCACACTTCCCTCTGTGGTTCCATGGATATGCAGGTTTTTCAATACGATGTTAACTAAAGGCCAGTATCCGAAATTTGAACCAATTCAATTATTGTACCGATACACAAGAAAGCTAATCCTTCCAATCCTGACAATTGCAGAGGAATTAGTCTAACAAGTATATTTTGTAATGTGTTCACTTCCATTATTACTGATATACTTGTGTCTTGGGCTGATTCGAACAACCTGATAGCAGAAGAACAAGCTAGTTTTCAAAAGGGTTACTCAACAGTGGATAAAGTGCACATCCTTAATTCATACAGAAGTACTTAGCCAGGAAACGGTCGTCGTATTCGGCATTTGTGGGCTTCAAAAAGGCATTCGATAGTTGGACAGAGAAGCAATGAGGAAGGTGTTAAAATTGTTTGGGATGAAAGGGAAAATGCTTAAGATGCTTCAAGGCTCCTCAATATGGTAATGTGTCAGATGCAATGGTCAGTGCAATGCTTCATTCGAGAGTAAACGGGGCCTAAAAGGAGGCTGCAAAGCATGCTCGATAATTATTTTCCTTATTGATTTGTAATTGAAAATGGAAAACATGCCTGAATTTGTCTCTGTATTCCTCTTTTTGTTTGCTGATGACGTTGTACTTATCTCAGACACTATAGTTGGACTGCAAAACCAGCTGAACGTACTAGTATAGGAAGCACGTATACTTGGTCTACAGATTTACTCTGAAAAAACAAAAGTTTTGGTATTTCGTAATATTAGTTTCCTTGCTGAGCACAAAAGGTTTTTTTTGGAGGGGGAGCAACTGGATGTTGTAAATGAATGTAAATACCTTGGGGTAATTTTTTCTACACGTCTGTCGTACAGAACTCTACAGCTAGATCTGCCACAAAGAGCCAAAGCCGGTTTACTTCAGGTAAACAATTACTGTAAAAAACTTGGATGTGTGTTGCCAGACTTTTTAAAACCTTTTTGATGGACATATTTTACTTGTTCTTGTGTATTCCGCGGAAGTGAGGGGTATTCATGATTGCTCTTATGTAGAGAAGGTCCATCTTTGAGCATGGAAATGATTTTGCATCTACCACTTCAGAGCCCAAATGTTATTGCATACGGGGAGACGGGCAGGTACTCTTTGTACATCAATAGTAGATTGCGAGCACTAAAGTATTGGTTAAGAATTTTAAGAATGGACTACACTAGATATCCTCGCAAAGTGTATAATACGTTGCTGATGTCTGGAAAGAGTAACTGGCAAGTGATATAAGAAACATATTACATAAATACGATTGTGACAATTACCGGGAAAGGCAACACGTAGAGAATGAAAAACGGTTCTTGAGGATTCTGAGGGAGAGTCTTATTACGGAGTGCACACAGGAGTGATCTGGCATTCTTATAAGTAGTTCAAGGTATACATTTTATAATCAGTTCATATCTGTTCTCTTCATGGAGTGGTATCTGTACATCACTGGCAAACAAATATTCATAGACATATTTTTTCGTGTTCGTGCGGGAATCGGTGAGCTGTTTATACATACATATCGCTTCGTTAATGATTCCGCCAATGCGCTGCTTTGTCCGCCATGCTGTGAAAAAGGTGATGAAGAACTGCATTTCTTGCTCTGATATCCCGCCTACGAAAATCTCAGACAGAAGTATGTTTATGGTTTGTTTGACAGAAATTATCGCCCAGGTGTCATTGACGTACTAGGTACAGATGATGATCCATCTCATGAGGTCAGTGGCGATGTATTTGTATCATAACTTCAAAAGAAGACAAGAAGCCTTAAAACAACCGTTGAGATGTTCGAACAGTTAGGTTATGTTAGGCTGGTGACATAACAAATAAAATCGTTCGTTTGTTCTCTCTCTCTCTCTCTCTCTCTCTCTCTCTCTCTCTCTCTCTCTCTCTCTCTCTCTTTCTCTCTCTCTCTCTCCTCCCCCCCCCCCCCCCCCCCCCCCATTTCCCCACCTCCAGATGCACCCGCGTTATGCTACTACAGTGTTCATGGGAAGGGTATGACTTTGCTGTCTTCACACATTCCATTCGGGGTCGGCTCTCTATTGCGGAGGGCCGCTATTGTGGGGGGGCCGCTATTACGGGATTTTTGGGGGTCAAAAGTTCTTAAGGCCATTTTGATTCTTTTGTCCTAAAACGCCTACCAAAAAAATTAAAATTGTGTTACTTTTTTGGAAAAAACTTAGAACTTTTAAAGTTTTTTTTTCAAAAAAAATTCCCCAACATTTCTTGATCGGGTTTTACCGATAGCGCTCAGCCTTGGCCGCACCCGCCACCCCGCCTGACTGACTTATCCTGTCCGGGGAGTTTCACCTAAACCCGGACGCGTTACTTTTTGTCACGTTTGTGTCCAACATCAGCGTCGGGCCCTGGAGTTAGAGCGTAGGGACCACCCGTTGAGAGTCAAACGTGGGGTGGAGTTAGAATATAAAGCTTCACCCGTTA
>JAWQFJ010002389.1:211394-228894 GCA_034096865.1 Theodoxus fluviatilis
TCCGTTTGATGCATTCATCGACACCTGTTATGACCACAAATTCCGCAAGTATGTACCACTATGCACCCAGCTGAGTAAGGCAGGTTTCTCCAGCAAACTCATCGTGCTCGTGATAGGTTCCCTCGGTACTGTTCACCACCGCGTGGTATCAGGTCTACAACTGCTAGGCTTGTCCAGACATACCGGCAAAAGCTTAGCAAAATATCTCAGTGTATCAGTGATGATCGGGTCCCGACGAGTCTGGGCAAGAAGAGGTCACCTGATGAACCGATGGGAACATTAAATCCAAACAGAGGTATCCCTTTTGAAGCCGAGTAAATCCCAGCAGCTGTGGTGGGACAAGCAGTTCAATATCAATGTAGGAGATTACTGGCTTTGAGAAGAACTGGGTAAACATCCGAGCGTGCACATGTAATGCATATTGGAAAATTGTATGTTTCCTATTTTGGCAATAAAGTGATTTGATATGTGTGTCTGTGTATGTGTGTATGTATATATGTGTGTGTGTGTCTGTGTATGTATTTGTGTGTGTGTGTGTGTGTCTGTGTATGTGTTTATGTGCGTGTCTGTGTGTATGTATATATGTGCGTCTGTGTATATGTGTGTGTGTATGTGTGTGTGTGTGTGTGTGGTGTGTGTCTGCTTGTCTGTCTGTCTCTCTGTTTTTCTCTCTGTGTGTGTGCGCGCGTGCGCGCGCGCGTGTGTTCATGTGTGTCTATCTGTTTGTTTGTCTATGTCATTGTCTGTCTTTGTCCGACTGTCCGTCCAGCCGCCCGTTCGTCCGCATGTCTCTTTGGACCTATCAAGACGAAGCGATTTGCTTATAAAAACCGCTGGCGCTGAACCTCCAGGTTTTGGCATATATATATATATATTTTTTTTAAGATCGGGTTCGAACTCGCAACCTCTCGAGAAAAGAGGGGGAAAACACACACACACACACAAATACAAAAAACCAGGTTGGGTTCGAACCCACAACCTCTCGAAAAAAGAGGAAAAAAAGTGTCAGCGCAGAATCGAACCTGGTCATGCATTGCTTATTGCTCGTGCAAGGCTGGGTAAGTGGTTTTTTTAATATCATTTATCTGTTACGTGTTTGATGGAGTAACCTAAGCTACTGTTGAAGTGTTGTGTGTGGATCCAAAAAGCTTGCGCAACTGTCCTTTGCACTGACTGTCCTATGCACGGACTGTCCTTTGCACTGACCGTCCTTTGCATTAACTGTCCTTCACACTGACTGTTCTATGCACTGACAAGGAGATTGTCACGAAGGAGAGGAGGGGAAGTGCGCTTTCTACAGTGGGTAAAGATCTAGCAGTCCGCTCCAAGTTTTTGTCGCGCTCACCAGTGCTTCGGACACGCACCGGTCATTCTGTGCACTGGTCAGTGTGAAAGTGCATAGGACAGTCAGTGCATCGGACAGTCAGTGCATAGAACAGTCAGTGTGAAGGACAGTTAATGCAAAGGACAGTCCGTGCATAGGACAGTCAGTGCGAAGGACAGTTGCGCAAGCTTTTTGGCTCCACACACAACACTTCAAGAGTAGGTTCTACAATTTTGGAATGCGAGCTTCGGTTACTCCATCAAACACGTAACAGATAAATGATTTTTTTAAAACAACAACACTTACCCAGCCTTGCACGAGCAATGAGGATGGTTGGTTGATCTTCTGCTTAGCAGCGTCAAGATGGAAAGAAAGTCGATGTGGTGCTTCATTTTTTCGCATTGATCTGAAGCACCAAGCTGTCACCTCCACCATTTAATCCTCTTGCTCATAGATCTTAATTTCGTCTAAATAACATGAGAAGTATTTATTCATACCTCTATCACAGTCTGAGAAATATTCTCACTGTCTGGCAAAAATGAGACACAAATGCTGTCCGGAATACAACGCAACGAATCTGCGTTCATGTGGAAGCCATTTTGCCGCCTGCATCTGTTACCACGCGAGATAGAGCGAGAAAGGGGCGTGGCCGTGGAGGGAGATTTCGGCTATTCCATCAATTGAAATCTCATGGGGTGGTTTTCGAGTTTACGACCTAAATAAATCACTTTCTTTTCAAGCCTCGATTCTGAAAATTTGACACATTCAATCGGACCTAACTTCCAGTAAGTGTGCAAAATTCCAAGGAAATCCGTCCAGTAGTTTTTGAGAAATCAGCCGTTAAGAAGGGCCTGAAGGGCAGAGATACACAATAAATTACGTCACGGTATTGATGACGTCACACATTTCGCAATTCCATGAATCGAGTATTTGGGGAGGCGCTGTCGAGTGTACGACCTTAAAAAAACACTTTTTCTTCAAGCCTCGATTCTGAAAATTTGATACATTCAATCGAACCTAACTTCCAGTTAGTGTGCAAAATGTCAAGGAAATCCGTCCAGTAGTTTTTGAGAAATCAGCCGTTAAGAAGGGACTGAAGGGCAGAGATGCACAATAAATTACGTCACGGTATTGATGACGTCACACATTTTGCAATTTCGCCATTCCATGAATCGAGTATTTGGGGAGGCGCTGTCGAGTGTACGACCTTAAAAAAAACACACTTTCTCTTCAAGCCTCGATTCTGAAAATTTGATACATTCAATCGGACCTAACTTCCAGTTAGTGTGCAAAATGTCAAGGAAATCCGACCAGTAGTTTTTGAGAAATCAGCCGTTGAGTCGGGACAGACAGACAGACAGACAGATAAAGTCTGTAGGACCTCCAGTAAACCTGGAGGGATAATCATCT
Organism: Theodoxus fluviatilis; assembly: GCA_034096865.1. Classification (NCBI taxonomy): domain Eukaryota; kingdom Metazoa; phylum Mollusca; class Gastropoda; order Cycloneritida; family Neritidae; genus Theodoxus; species Theodoxus fluviatilis. The sequence goes on from JAWQFJ010002389.1 coordinate 214,129, forward strand.
CATTTACAAAGCCTAAGTGAATTTGTTGACGGCAAGCAAGCGCTTTAACCAAATGTAATCGACTGAAATACTGCTAGTTATTTCAAAGAACTTGAGACAACAAGAAGCGTCACTCTAGTATCTTGTATAGTATAAAAGCATGACGAGATTTTGCTTGCGTCACAGGTATCTTTTACGTCACAGTCACTCACGAGTAATTTTTGCTTACTTCTCCTTTAGTTTGGTTGGATCAATCATGAGTAGACGGTGTGGCCTGTGTTGCGCCTTTCTTGGCAGTTTTAACTCTAGAGCAGTCACCATCAGTATATTGTCAGTTTGAGAGACTCACTGGCTCATAAAATCGGTAGCTAGAGCATAATCGATTTCGCCTGTCATGGCGATCATCATGATCCAACCAAAAACAAGGGACGCAACTCACGCAAACCACCGGCTAAATCTCGTCCTGCGTAAAATTGCGGAGTGACGCTTCTTGTTGTCTCAAATTCTTTGGTTATTTTCATCTCCTACGGCAAATCGACTGTGTGGCGTTAGTTGGAGGGAGAAGAACAAAAGGGCAGCTGGTACCCTGTGGTCAAAGGACGCACAGGATGAAGGATGTTCAACATTTTTCATTTTCTACACACTTCTTGTTCCTTTCGACCTTTTTTTTGCCTCTGACGTAGTTGAATGCGCGTTTCGACACCTACTGTCGTCAACAATTAGTCAGTTGAAGTGATGCATTGTCATGGGTCGTAATCTTTTGGGTTATGAATTTCTGTACAGCATTGAAAAAACGAAGAGAGTAGCTGGTTGGGTGTTGCAATAAACTCTATAGCATCAATAGACTCGCTTTATTACGTACACCAATCGTTCACCGACATTCTCACCAGTGAAATGATCTTTCGCTGTTATGGAAGGAATAATACTCTTGCAGGAAATATCGTCTAAATATGAACCCGTGGGAAATTGTTTTGACCACAATTCTGAATTAAAATGAGCTGCGTGAAAACCTCCACCCTGTGGATAGGACCAGCCCATAAACTCTGTCTTTATTTTTCTCGGGGCAAAATCTCTATTTGTAGTCAAACACTTTCCTGCCTCACCAACACCGTTAAAAATCATCGCGCTTTAAACTCACTTCGAAGAGAGTGTGAGTACAATATTTGCATTTGGGGATTCTAAAAGATGAGAGGCGTCAGTTTGACTACTACAAATTGATCTGAACCCGAGCCCAAAGTAGCCTGCATTTATGTTTCATTTCTTAATGCTCGAGGCAGGAACGGTCCGATTCTCAACGCTTGCGTTTGCACGTATGGCGGTTGTCCAATGGTTCAAGGATGACAGGGTCCGTGATTATCCCTGTCCATTCGTAAATGACCTGCAGGCCCAGTTTGGAGCAGCAGAGACAAAGGCAGGTGGGGCACTGGAAAACTGTTGACGTCACAGGGACCATTGCAGCTTTAGGGCGACGTTCGTGGGCTGCGGCATGTTGATGCTAATGGTCATCCCCCAACATGTCTGACGCCTTGCGGGAGACAGCTGGCCACCGGGCGCGATCCAGAGAGACTTATGGGAATTCAGGAGGTCTGACGTCACACCATTTCAGGCTCTCCTTCAGGTTGTCCTTGTATCGTATTCGTGGAAGCGTTTGTACATACGAGCGTACATGCTGTCATAGTCGCACCTCTGGAATGTGGAGATGCGTGCATGCATGTATGAGCATGAGCAAGACTAAATACATGTTTGTGAGCATGCTCTAACACTTGAGCCCATCCTGGCATGTCGCAATAAAAATGCGTGTTACATTTGGGGTCAGGTCTGGAAGGTTTCCAGTAAAAGGTGCACTTTTTGAGCTCTCTCGTGATTACACCTTTGAAGGGCACTGAAACCCACAAACAAACCTTGCACGGTAGAGGGCATTTCTCAAGGATAGAAAAGAAATTACTGTGTCTGCTCACCGTTGGCCCTGTGGGCGAGTAGCGTTTTATACGGCTTTTCCCCCCAAAGGACCAAACCACTCAAGTCCGATGGGAAACTTACAAAACGCTCTTTGGGGCGCCGCAGATTAATACCGCCATTACTTTTTGATTGTGTTGCATCTGCAAGAATGCAACAAGATCCTACCGCATTTCCTTCCAGCAAACTGCTTGCAAAGGAAAATGAAGTCGTTTTATACAGTGCAAGAGGAAGTTGTCCGCATTTGTGTCGCAAGCCGGACCAGCTCGTTTTACTGAAAGGCCAAAGGTCTAGGGGAATTCACTATGATTCACTTGTGACACTCTCTCACACAGTCATTCCATCAAAGACAAACACGAGACAGAAAGACGGTGAGCTCATAGGTCAAATTGTCAAAATATTTTAATTACCATGCCAGGGTGATGAATGAATGAATCAACGTTAACGCGAGGGATATTCAAGCAACAGCAACAATACTCATACTCATAATCATAATCATATAAGAGAACGAATGGCCCGCCAGCCGATAAAAGGTAACTTATCTGACAGTCCTTCACTCTTGTCTCGGCTGCTGCTCGCTGAACGAGCTGCGTGTCAATCGTGGTTCAATCGCTCAGATGTCACGGGGGCCCCTCGGCCTCTGGAATCTTCGTCGCAGCGGTTCTTGATGCACCGGAGGGGAAAAAGGGGAAAAGGGGAAGCAATTTTATTCGATCACAAAAACAACCATAGCAAATCAATTTGTATTCTTTCAAAGAGGCTTCCGCCTTTTCTCTCAATCGTCTGCATTCGCTCTGTATGGAGGGCTTTGCGCGTCACAAGCGCGTCTTCACCAGGAGAGATGAGCACAGGCGTTGCAAGTGTGTCTTCACCTGGAGAGATGGACACAGGCGTCGCGGAGAATGACGCCACCATCTGTGTCTCTTAGGAATGACGCAACTTCTGGCGCGGAAGAGTGACGTAATCCTTGGGGCATTAGGTCTTGATGTCGTTTTCGCCGGCGCGGGCACTGGTTTGCAGGCACATTTATAGTTTCTGCACAGACTCAAGGGAACTCGGTCATTTTCCAGCAAATCGCAGGACCCCCCATATAAGACAAGGCTCCTCCCTCGTCATGTCTCCAGTAGCGTTCTCCCTTCCACCAATGGAAAACACTTTCCCGCAAACACGGGCATGGAAACTTTCGACTATGCTATGGCTGGCGGAATCATGATATTTCACTATCATCTACGGCCGGCGGAGCCATAATAAGTAAATAACTTAATCCAAAGGGGGAAGGGGGTGATCTCGCCACAATTCGTTTGAAATGAACTCTGCTGTCTGTGGACACAAATCGATGCTAAATAAGTTTTGTCCTTTGACTTAAAACCAATGCGGGCGTCGTGTAAGCTGACGTCACACACCGAATGCATTCCTAGCAACCGAATCTATGATGCCTGACGCACTATTATGAGATGATGACGATAGTATAAAGCTAGCTTTTGCGCAATATGGCAGTCAAATTCTATATGTTTAGTACAACTGCGTAACCATCCTGCCAGTGACTAAGTTTTTCAAACACAGGATGAAAAGGTTTCAGTCATGGGATGCTCTCTTCTCTGGTTCAAAGGCGGCGAAGCGGACTATGACCCCACTCTTTGTTGGAGACTCAGCAGCGATGGGTCAGGAGGTGGCTCGTAAAGGTCTTTCCGACTCTGGAAGGTCTTTCCACACTTTGGACTCAGGTAGGAGGATTATGCACTGATAGCTGGGGTTTTGCTAGCTCCGGCTCTCCATGCATCTCCTTCCCTCTCGGCTTCAAGTCCGCTGCCAGGGAGCTAGCTCACTGTTGTTCTTCCACTCCAGGCAGGACGGCCCTGAGCCAATTACTCCCAGCGCTCACACCACAGGCACATCGTGTCCCTGAGGCTTGGGTGGAGCTATCTGTAAGCGTGCAGACAGATGCACGGCGAAAAGGCTAGCTGTTTGGACACTGTGATAGTACGTTCTTAAAATGGAAAAAAGTGGACAGATCTCATATGCATTGCTCCCATTGTCGTGCTCCTGCTGCTGCTGCTGCTGCTGATGATGATGATAATGATGACACAATTACCTTATTAGCATTGATGATGATGATGATGGTGATGATGATGATGATGATGATGATGATGATGATGATGATGATGATGATGATGATGATGATAGTAGTGGTGGTGGTAGTAAGTAGTAGTAGTAGTAGTAGTAGTAGTGGTAGTAGTAGTAGTAGTAGTAGTAGTGGTAGTAAGTAGTAGTAGTAGTAGTAGAAGTAGTAGTAGTAGTAGTAGTAGTAGTAGTAGTAGTAGTAGTAGTAGTAGTAGTAGTAGTAGTAGTAGTAGTAGTAGTAGTAGTAGTAGTAGTAGTAGTAGAAGTAGTAGTTGTGTTGGTGATTTTGGTTTAGTATTTTGAACATCAGCGCAGCATTGCCTTTAACGTTGCGCTTATGTGCGACATAAAGACAAGTTGTTTACGCCTGCTGCTGCTAGACACAGACTCCAGGAATAATGAAACAAAAGCACATGCCATGTTGATATCAACGCAGTTGTGCCTCTAGTTTTGTGTGTTTCTACGACATACAAAATACACACATTTTACAGATGTAGCAGTTTTAGAACGACCTCAGGAATGATCAGGGGAAGAAATTTTACATGGGCTCAAGCTGGGCTGAACCGGTGTGATGACAGGCGCATGACCAAGTCCAAGTGACCCTATGTGGACATTACAGTCCTGTTGTTCTGGCATATTCGTATGAAATCTCAGTGGTCGATGGATTCGCATGCACACTGTGGCTGCCAGCAGGAGCTGGCAGTTCATTAGTCCTGGATCTCCTCAAGTCTCTTCCTGTGGAATGGCGGCTAGGGGTTGCCCGTCATTGTCGTGTGCGCGGCAAGCATCCCAACGACGCTGAGTGAGAGAGCTAGTGGCAGAATGTCAGCCCCATGGCCCTGAGGCTACGTTGCCACCGTCCCGGTGTCACAGGATATTTCGGAACCGAATGAATGGGAACCATTCCGATTTATCCTGGCCCTGGTGGCAGGATTTTGGGGAACCATTCCGATTAATCCTGACTCTAGTGGCAGGATATTTGAGAACCACCAGGATATTTCCGAACCGTCTAAAAGGTCATTAGCCCACATAACGTTTTGACTTTACGACTTTTTCTAAACAGATTTTGATGAGTTTTTCACACTTTGATGAGGTTGAGCAATAAATCTCTACTCACCTACCTTTTATATCTTTGTTTATGATGCATTCACGCACAGAAGGCCCACATGGCTTCACTAATATTCTGTCTGCATCATTCCGTGTCAAAATTCACTGAGTTAAAGTTTACTGTGCTCCAGCGCGTGAGTTTTCCCACGCCTGTGGCAAACAAATGTTCACTAAGGCTAGTTTCACGCTTTGTGGCGCAATAGCGCGTTAGCGTACATCAAACCTTCTAGACGGAGATCAAGATTCTGTAAAATGGAGAGAGAAGTGCTAGATGACGGAAATATTGTTTTGATATTCCAGATCATATCTGGGAATAGTTGAATCAAGGCAAAGAAGTGGAAATTTCTGTGCCAAGCCAGCCTGTATCCAGTGATTCCAGCGAACAGAAGGCCAGTGTTTCAACAACAACATCTTCTACACAGTCTACTTCTTCAAGCGACCAGAAGGACACAGGAGATTCAGAATATGTACCTTCTGACGATGATTCCTTGAAGGACTTTGACAAACAGGCTACTCAGACCCAGAAGTGCTCTGATGGTAGAAAGCGATGGTGGCCTTTTCTGCTCCTCCAGCCACTCCCATCCCTTACTCCTTCATCGCATTCACGACCTCCTCCTCCTCTTCCTCCTCCTAGGCTTTTATTCCCACTTTAAAACTGTTGGTTAATTCGGTTAACTCCACACTGGATGTGCAATTTCGTATGGACATGTTTTTTTATTTATCACATATACCAAATGCATATTCATGCAAACTGAACATGTTTAAGTTACGAACTCTACCTGAAGTATTGTTTTTAAGATTGATCAGAACGTATTTTCACGTTTGAAAAGGACAAATACCGCACAAGAAAAGTGCATATGCATCAGGTCTTTTTAAGAACATCCTGCCCTCACGTCAAAGAATATCTGCTGAGGAGTTGGGAAACTCTTCAACATGTTTATTTGACTGGAACGCAGTGACAGAGGTCCTTGACTCTTGGCAGCTGCCTATGCACCCTGGAACCAAGAGGAAAGGATACTTAAGAAACCAGTAGGCAGCGGGGATGGGGGTGGGGTTGGGAGGAAACACCGCCTCACCTAGACTTAACGCTCCAGTTCCTTCTGTTCTACTGCTTAAAAGACCGCCCTTCCCAAATTGCCTTGCGCAGTCACATCAAGCCCTGCAGTTCAAGAGGGACGGATGGATGGACAAGACTTCACGGCTCATCAGTATCTGTGGACTACAGAAGGCGTACTGACTAATCACATCGTTGGTGCAAGTTGGAATGTGAGCAAGTGGAGACTCCGCTGTTCTAGTGATTCGCCTTTCCCGATTTGTGCATGGAGGCCCAATGGATCTATTCTTACCCCCAGCCCACTGTGAGCCTGAGGTACAAGAAGTTGACAGCGCGATTCAGCCTAGGCTCTTGAGGCGACACCTTGCAAAGCACAGTGACCGCGTGTTGAAGTAGGAGTTCCCCTAGAGGAAATCCATGTGTGGGGCTGCTCTCACAAAGGTCGTCATAGCGTGTCCGTTTTCTGTCAGGGCTCATCATATGTTTTTTTTCTCCAAAAGACTGTAAGTTTTATGATCAGCAGTGAATTGGAGTTTTTAGACCAACTCACGATGAAAACGCTACGTCACCAAATGACAATCTGTTTTCAAGAGATTAGCATGGCAGACAAATCTGCAAACACACGTTCGTTATGTTAACATCCATTGTACGGCTTCAGTCTATACTCCTTTGCAGGGAGCAAGTCAATGTCCTCGAAAAGGGCGTCCGGCGATCAAGGAAACAATCGCAGTTCAGCTCTTGAACACTCTTTTGAAGATAAAAAAACCGCCCTAGTTACTGGCGCGCACACACACACGCACGCGCGCTATTGAAAACTGGCAGTTGCTGCACGAAGTCGTTGTTCTGGTTGAAGTTGTTATTTTTGTGGTTGTTGCAGCTGCTGCTGCTGCTGCCATTGCTGCTATTATTGCTTCTGCTGCTACGGCTGCTGTTGCTACCACTGCCGCGGTTGCTACTACTGCCGCCGTTAGAAATAATCGTTTGTTGCATACAAATGACCTCAATGACGCACCTTCGAAAGAGCATGCAGACATGAAACTTAGCACACACAAAACTGGGTAGGAAGCTCTCACTGCTAATGTGCATAAACATGTTATTTGAATGACACAGAAAAAAAGAGTGGCAAGGCAATGCAAAGACCAGGGTTGCAATGCAAGGGCCAGAAATACTAGTATAACCCTTTTGTCAAACCCTTCTCAAACGGAGCTGTAGGCCGCCTTTTGTTCCAATCTATTCTCTTAGCCATCCACAAGCGCAGTTGTCAAATACACATCATGACGTCACTACTCGGCGTCTTGGAAGAGTAACGAAGACGAGTTCTTGAGATATCCTTTTCTGGAAAGAACTTCACGAGAAGTATTTATGCAGTCATCGAGGCAGGGAAGGGTGTTTGTTGTTGAGAGCGCGACGCCATCGAAGCATACATGGAGGCTTTCCCCGTGGCTTGGGGGTAAGAATTGACTCTACACGATTTGCCTCTCCCTCGACAGCTATTGCAAGCAATCCTTTTCCGCTTTTAGTCCCCTGACTTGGAACTCCCTCCCTCTTCCAATTGGACAGGCCTCTACTTACGAAACTTTCAAGACAGCACTCAAGACGCATCTTTTCAAAACCTATCTTTCTTAATGTACGTTTTCCTTTTGCTAACGAGCTCCTAAAGACATGGTGCAGAGTTGAAATCTGGAGGTGTAAGCTAAACGCCACTTTAAGCGCCCATGCTTGTTTGTATGCATATAATGTATGTATGCATGTATGTGTGTGTGTGTTTGTGTGTGTGTGTTTTTGTGTATGTTTGTGTGTGTGTGTGTGTGTGTGTGTGTGTGTGTGTGTGTGTGTGTGTGCGTGTGAGCGAGAGGGAGTAAAAGAGAGAGAATTAGACATGTCTATTCATTCATTCATTCATTCATTCATTTATTCATTTTAGTCCGTTTTTTAATTCTTCATCGGTGTATATCTCCTCTATTTTCTTTTAAAGATCTGTAAAATATTTGTCACTATTTGTCTGTGTGCGTGCGTGTGTGTGGCCTGAAGAAGAAGAGTCCTTCCGAAAGCTTGCCAACTCTCTACGCTCTTCAACACCGGGCTCGACGCCATCGCCATGTAGAGCCAAGCCACACAATCCGCCTACAGGTGCCGTCAGCACTCCCACAAACGGCCCTCTTCAGGGCCCCTATGTCTCTCGAGAGAATACAATTAGTCAGACTCCGGTCGGACTTTTTCTTTTTCTTTTCTTTGTCGCCCACTTTTGCGTAAGTCTCTATTTTCAGCTTCTCTGAATTATCAGTCCTTAATTAAGTAGTGGACAATGAATTTTGCAGCACTCCACTGTGTAGCACTGTCCTCTGCTTTGATGCATTTCGATGCCAGCTCGCATCTACAAACAGACATACACTGACACATAGGCATGCACACGCACACGCACACACCCGCTCGCGCGCGCACACGCACCTGTACCCACATGTACCCACTTACATGTAAACACATGCGCGCTAGCATACGCGCACACACACATACACACACGCGCGTACACACACACCCACACCCACACCCACACCCACACACACACACACACACACACACACACACACAAATTCAATGCTCAGCTTACAGAAGAAATTATGTCACTAAACCAGGTAAAATAAAGGCTACTGGGCTGGTATTCATGGAGATAGTTAGCGGGTGGCAAACCCTGACTTTCTTTAGTAACTCTCTGACCGGGGTTAAACTGTCAGTACCACACATTCATGGGCACAGTGAACGGTTTGCATGTACCACTACTCTTCAATGGAGGCAAAATCAGCGGAGGCGTCCCCCTGCGCTAATATGCTTAACCGGTGGAAAAAATGGCGGCGGAGTCAAAACTTTTACTGCTTCTGCCAGTTGTTCCGTACGTTGATGGACCGCGGAGGGGCCGCTATTGCGGAGGGCCGCTATTGCGGGGGGATCCGCTATTGCGGGATTTTTTTGTGTCAAAAGTTCTTAAGGTCATTTTGATTCTTTTGTCATAAAATGCCTAAAAAAAACATAAAATGTTTGTTACTAACGGGTGAAGCTTTATATTCTAACTCCACCCCACGTTTGACTCTCAACGGGTGGTCCCTACGCCCTGACTCCAGGGCCCGACGCTGATGTTGGACACAAACGTGACAAAAAGTAACGCATCCGGGTTTAGGTGAAACTCCCCGGACAGGCTAAATCAGTCAGGCGGTGTGGCGGGTGCGGCCTATGCTGAGCGCTATCGGTAAAACCCGATCAAGAAATTTTGGGGGAATTTTTTTTTAGTAACAAAAATGTTATGGTTTTTAGGCGTTTTATGACAAAAGAATCAAAATGGCCTTAAGAACTTTTGACAAAAAAAATCCCGCAATAGCGGCCCTCCGCAATAGAGAGCCGACCCCGATTGCTGGCTATCGGCATGGGGATGTGGCATATTTTGGTTATTATTTGAAGCATTCTGTTGCAGTTAGTAGATGTCTATTACTAGGGGCCGCGATGTGCACTGTTTTGTGGTACTATATTGACCATGGTATGGTGTTGTGTGTGATAAGTGACGGTGGTGTGTTGTGTCCTTCGTTATCCTTCGTCGTTATATGACGTAATGCTGTGATGCCTCGGCTATGATGCGAGGAAATTGTGCGTCGTAACCCGCAGCCCGTAACTGGTGGTGGTGGTGCTGCTGCTTCCTTTTCTGCTGTCGCTGCTGCTGCATAATTCCCTTGTGAAGGGAGAATGAATTGTGAGGGTGTGTATCTGCAGAGAGCATCCAGGCTTGAGTGAGACGTTCTCTTAAACGCACTTCTGTCAGCCATCTCCAATGCACACATGCAGTATGCACGCGAGTTGCTTAGATAAACCCTACAAAGACTTTTCTGAGGCGCCCCTCTCCCATGCGCTCCATCATAGGGCGATGATGAGAGTTGGCTCAACGATCGATAACTGCAGACACCCTGTAGCCATACCGCTGCATTCTTTGCCTCAGCACTTCAATGTTGTAATCTCTACTTCAGCGCCTCTATGTCGCTGCATCACGTGCAACATCAACTGCGAAGCAATCGCAGCAGTTAGTTTATCGACCCGACCCTGGTCTGAAGGGCAGAGTTGGAGTTGGCACCAGGACAGACTGCCGGTGTCATTAGAATGCCAGTCGAAACCGAGAGATTTGATGGTCTGTCTCAGGTTTCAGCTGCTTTTTGCATTTCTTCATTCAAACACTTTGGTGACAAGTCAAAAACAAATAAAATATGTTCACATGATCTCTCCTCTCAAAACAATTCCTTTCACTCGTCGCAAACACTCCCAAACGCCATATCAACAGTGACAAAGAAAACAGTGCATCAGAAACACAATGTTTAATTAATAGATTCAACGCGTATTTTTCTTCAGATATAGCATGGTTGTGTATCACAGATGTACATGTATTGACATACCTTCTTCGTTAAACCAGACTAGTTAACGAAAAGCCTTCTGCAATAAAATACATTTTTAAAACTACTGTCGTGTGGACAAAAACAACTGTATAGCACATACACATTGTTGGAATTCTAGTTATCAAGAAAACGATTGTAAGAAAACCAACTCACGCATTCTTGCACATCGTTTTGTTGAAACAACAGGGAAACACATATGGACGGACTCACAATTCACTTCTGATTGATTTTAGCAAATTTTGCTTGGTTCACCATGTCCATACAGGTAATTACCAGTATCCAACGAGCTTTGAGAGAACTTTAAGAGAGGAATCTGGTCATCAAAAAATGAATAAAATGAGATAGTCTGTCATCTTATCGTTCAACACTTCAGTCCACGTTTGTCCATCTCCAAACCTCAACTTCAGTGTTCTTTATCGTTTCAGACGAGCAGAGCCGCACACACATCTCCAATCCATCAGACCACATGGCCTTTTCGGTGGAACCCATTTCCCGCGACAGCAAGGTCAGGGATGCTTCAGTCGCGATGGTCTTGAGATCACCTTACTAAAGGGGGGTGGCACAAGCCATGCCGCGAGTCACCGCTGTCAGGTCGCCAGCAGGGTGACAGCCCCAGTGCTTCATCGGTGCCTCAGCCTGAGGAGCGCCCAGAACCTCCCGAGGAGGGTCGGCCGACGTTGCGGTGAGGTGGGCATCACTGGCTATCATCTTCCAGTGGCTGGACAGGTGCGAGAGGGAGAGTCTACCTCTTGGCATTGGGAAACAGCAAGAGAGTCTGCGCCACTCAGCTCAGGGATGCGCTGTTAGACCGCGAGAAACGAAAGTTGTGCCGCTTCTTTCGCAGAGAATGCGCGGGCAGAGAGGGACGCCGGCACTCAACGGTAGAAATGAGGGTGTAGGTCTCCTTGCTCTGGCGTAAAAGTTCCTTGAAGACGCCCACCACGTTGACACCGTCTTTTGCCGAGACCTCCACGTAGCCGTTGCCCCAGTCCACGCACACGATGCCCTCCGCCGTCTCCCGCTGGATGATCCTCTTGTCCTGGCTGATGTCAGCCTTGTTGCCAACCACCACGATGGGGATTTCGTCGCCACGCTCCTGCATGATCTGATCGCGTAGCTCCTTGACAGCCTCGAAGGAAGCGTCGTCCTCCAGCGAGTAGACCAGCACGAAGGCGTTGGCGGTGGAGATGGCCAGCTTTCTCATGGCAGGGAAGGAGTGCGCCCCGGCAGTGTCCAGGATGTCCAGCGTGAGATGCATACCGTTCTGGCAGAACTCACCACGGTGCATGTCCTCCACGGTCTCCTGGTACTCGGACAGGAAGCGGTCGTAGAGGAACTGCGAGATTATGCTGCTCTTGCCCACTGCTGCGGCGCCCATTACCACCAGGCGGTAGTGCTTCTTCGCTTTCTTTTGGTCGGGAGCAAACCCAGTGACGTGACTGGCTCGCCGCTGGATGAAGCGCGTGGATGCCGCTCGAAACATTGTGCTGCTTTGAGATAGCGCGAGAAAAAATTCTGCTGGATGTGACCGATATGCTGCCGGTTGATCGATTCGGTTGGGAACCCTGCGCAAGCCAGTCTTATAGCCCGTTAGTCTGTGTCAACCGCAATTCCTGTGGTGTGATTGGCTGTCAGCGTTTGACGTCGTCGTTTGCGGGCGTTAGGGAAGGCCTGGTAGTCGTGGCAACTGGAGTTGTGTAGGAAAGGCGGACATGCGATATGGAGATAGGGAATCCTGACCTCCACAAATAAGGATGCAATTTACGTTAGCTGTCCTTTCTAGGGAGTACGGTGACGGTGGTAAGAGCAAGATCAACGTCGGAAAACCATATAAAGTCACACGAGGTGGTTGGGAAAAGCGCGTCTAGACGTATTGCAATGTATGAACTCATTTTACCGAGTACGTCACACCCACATTTAAGCATCACATCATCCATCACTCGCTCTTTTTTCATCATGTTTATACCTTTCAAGTTTCCTCTTTTGTCATTGTTTTCCGTTTCTGGCCTCTGGCCTCTCTCCATGATTTCTTTCGTTCATTTCCATGATTGCCAGCGCATTTTAACGAGTCTTGTTTGCTACTAAGTATGCGAGATTCTTCAGATACGATTTATATTTGTTTGTCATCTTTGGCCATCGGTATGTGGCAGGAGATGTAATTGCCCTATGTAATCGACTGCGAAATGCTCCCATCTCTTTGTTTATCGTGGCCTCTTTTCTAGTTGGCTGCACGTGTTAGACACTGATGTCTTGTGTTAGTCACGCTGTTTGTAAGTCTGCTTGTCTGCATGTCTTTTGTGTGTTTTTCCGTTTTCTCCAAGGATATGAACCTTATTCACGGCCGCCATGTTGGCAACTCAGGACGAGGCGTGCACACCAGAACGAGGCTGCCAGCACTAAACAAAGCTGTGAATGGTGCAAGGCGCGAATCGGGTCTGCTTTTATTGTTTCATTCCTTTCCAAAAGATAAAAGTATCCATACAGTTCTGGATAAAAAAGATTCGGTACGATGTCGGTCCAAAATTCAACGTGTATGCAGGATGTAGATACACAGCTTAGGCCTATATGTATACAGTGATTCTCAAATTAATATGCGGCGCTTTCACATGTGGTTCTATCGCCATGAGGAAATTTGACGACAAATTTCGTTTATGCAAATATGCTTTCATAAAGAGTACATATCTTTGTGTGTAAAAAAATCCGTAAACTTGTAATCGTGAATTCATCGTTGCATACATCGTAATGTCTACACACACATACACACACACACACGCATGCACCCACGCACGCACACATGCATACACACACACGACTCGGACACATCGTTCCCGTTGAATGCTGAATGAATGAATGAATGAATGAATGAATGAATGAATGAATGAATGAATGAATGAATGAATGAATGAATGAATGAATGAATGAATGAATGAATGGAGTTTCTACGGCCTATCAGCCTCTGTAGACCATGTAAGTCCATTGATTACGACGAATCATAATAGTTGGTTATCATAAGAGCAAGTCGAGTCACGAGTTTCTTAGTAATGTGCCACTTTGAAACTCTGTAGGAGACGTGGTGCGCTCCCGTTGAAAGCTCATACGAATATCTGCAACGGGACAAATTGCTCCCAAAATAGCAGTTGTGTAACCAGAGGAAGACAGAAAATACAATATGTAGGTTGTAGCAAAACACTTACTGTATCTACTTCGAAAGTATTGTATATCTGCTTCGAACATTGTTAACCTTTGAATCCGCATCGCATTACTAAGCCGCTTTCTGCAGCTGATTGCTTCTTTACAGCGATCAAAAGGCCTGTCTTCTGAGGTAAATGCTACAAAATGTGTTTTACTTTCTTCGGTCACATTCGTGTTCTATTAAATGTGTAACGTAGTAAACAGTTTTCCTGTTTAAGGCGGTTACATTTGAGTTTACGGCGAAACAACACTTCGTAACCCGTGCCCGTTAATCGATACTGTTTATATCGTTGCCCCATCAAGAAAAAGTGTGAAAACTACGGCAGTCGCCATCAGACACTGTATTAAATCTTTCTCCAACTCTTTTTCGGCGTCTTCAAACGAGGTAGGAGGCATTGGCGACACATTCGCCATGATGCTTACGAGTGGAGCTGAAACCATGTGCTGTGCAGGCCTCGCTTTGAAACTAGCAATGCCGCCGCGTGAATAAGGTCCATTGGCGTAGCTTTTTTGTTTGTTTGTTGTTGTTTTTTTTGGGGGGGGTCTCCCAGTCTAACTGCAGGCGTTTCTTTCTGACAGTATGCATACTGTCAGCGCATTCCTTTACCCATCTGTCCGCATACTGATTACGTCATCGGTTTCGGCCAATCGCTTGCCTTTTCCTGTTGCATTTTGATAAATGATTAGCATCAATGTTTGGAATTGCCTCAAAACGAAATAAAGTCAAATGAGAGACAGCTGCTGCAATTGAATGTGATAGTATGGGGTACATATTTCCCATACATGATGAAGCATGTACAGAGATAAACATTACGGTATGCTAAATGCGCAATGTATTTTATTTCCTTGTGGTCTCCGAGCAACAAAAGTTCTTGTCGCCGGTGGGTCTGCTGTCCCTTCTGAGTGCCATTGCTCTTGTCCTAAATAAAA
>JAWQFJ010002389.1:231394-236394 GCA_034096865.1 Theodoxus fluviatilis
CAGGCAGCTATCGTACATGTACTATTAAATCAAATCAACAAAGTGTACGTTGCTGTACAGAAGAAGAGGCACACAAAAGTGAAACCACAAAATGTGAACCTTAAATGTCTGAATGAGAATTACGCACCATGCACAAAGAGTCGAATACGAGATGGAACAAAATGAAAAAAGACTATTAAAAAGGCGTTACCCAAAACATTCAGGTAATAAACAATACACGCAAGTGCTCTTGAAGCGAATTACAAGCATGAAAACCATACGACAAGTCGGCTGTACTCATAGCATGACAAAGTTTGGACTTGTTCAATGATTACGAGGAGTTTTACGACCAAACCATGGGCTCTGTATTGATTTTTTTTTTTTAGGGGGGGGGGGGGGTTGGAGGTTTGGGGATGGGGGTGGGGGGTGATGGGAGGTTGTTTGAGTGAGAAGGATCCGAAAGAATATACTACGCATAGCAAGGAGACACGCTCTTCTGAAGAGGGCAAAAGTATCTATCCATACCAGACAATCTCCTGGTGGTACTCAGTTCTGCCTTAAGCCGCCAATGGTCTAGCTGCCGGAATAGACCCACAGGTTCCAGCTGCTTCAGGATGGAGGGTTGGAGGATGGGTGGGGTGGGGGCAGGGTTGGAGGAGGGAAGGGGTGGGGGGAGGCGTCTAGCTGCAGCCGCCGTATGAAGAATAATGGCAGGGTGGGTTTTGTAGAAAGTAGTCGTGGATGAAAGTAGGCAGGATGGAAGAGAGGGAAAGAAGAAAAAGAAGAATGACGAATGAACTCCCCAACGAGTACACTACTGAAAAGAATTCAAGGGCCACCTTCTTTTTTTGCACTGTTTAAAATAACTCTGTTTTAATAAAAGACACGTCTTTTTTTGACAAAATAATTGTTTCAAATTAAACCCAAAGTGCAAGCGAAGGAGTTTTTAAATAGTGTTGAGATCAGTTCATGAGAACTGCTCAACACTGGGCCACAAAAGAAACGGAAAAATCTCGTGAAAATGTTCCATTTCCAAACGCCTGTCGCTGACCGAGCAAACACGTGCAGACTGAAAAATGCTCTGCACGTGCAAGCTGAATCTTTTCTGAGCACATGTCAACCAGTTGCACTGACGAGTGGCCAGTTGAAACACAGTTTCTTTGTAATTTTCAACCATGCCCCCAAGACGCCGCCTGACTGACGCTGAAAGAGAAATGGCCATTGCGTGGCTCAATGAAGGTGTGGCAGTGCGGGAAAATGGCAGGCGACTCCGAGTGACACATTCCGTCATTCAGAGGCTAAGAGACCGCTTTCATGGCACTGGGGGTGTGCAGGAGCCACGCGACTCACGACCAGACAGCAAGACCGTTACGTCATCCTGTCGGCCCTACGCAACAGAACCGCCACTGCCAACGTTATCATCAGTGATCAGACTGTTCGCAACCGTCTGCATGCCGTTATCATGCGATCAAGGCGCCGAGCGGTGCGACCACCCCTCACCCAAGCTCATCAGGCAGCTTGCCTGGCTTAGACACGACGTCATTTGGCCTGGACCAGACAGCAGTGGTCCAGGGTGCTGTTTACCGACGAGTCCCGCTACACCCTGTGCTTCAACGATGGTCGAATTCGCGTCTGGAAACGAGCTGGAGAGCGCTTCTTCGACGCAAAGGTCGTGGAGCATGGTCGCCATGGCGGCGGTTCTCTGATGGCATGGGGTGGCTTCAGTCTTCACCACAGAACCCCATTGCACCGCGTCCAAGGCAATCTGACCGGCGTCGCCTACAGAGACAACATCCTGCACCCCATTGCCTTGCGTGCCCTTCAGACCGTGGGACCAGGCTCCGTACTGCAGGACGACAACGCTCCGGCACACAGATCGCGGGTCATCACCAACTTCCTGCAGCAGCAAAAAGTCACCAGGATGGACTGGCCTGCCCGATCACCTGATTTGAGCCAGATCGAACACCTCTGTGATGTCCTAGGGCGACAGCTTTGCGCCAACCACCCTCCTGCACCAAACCTCAACATTTTGTTCCAGAATATGGACCAGGAGTGGCAGGCAATTCCCCACAACATCCTCCAGACTTTGGTCAGGTCCATGCGACAACGCTGTGTGGAGTGCATCCGAGAAAATGGCGGCCACACTCGTTATTGACACTTTTGTGTGACATGCTCTTGGCTCTGATTGTTGAAAATAGGGGTGTGTCCAATTCATTTAATATTTTGCAAACATTAATTTGTATTAACACCTGAAAATGTCATTGATCGATCGACAAATGAATGAATTAAAGACTTTTTGACTTTCTTCGGTGATCCGTGTCGTTCGTTAAAAATGGCGTGTAATAAGGCAAGTGGTCTTTGAATTCTTTTGAGTAGTGTAGGCAGAACGTATTTACGCGTAACGATCCCTTCAATGGCACCAAAGTGGGAAGATTTGTTTCATACTTTCGTCCGTGGAGGATATACTACAAAGAAGAACTTGCTCCTAATTAGTATGGAAGTAAAATGGAAGAATCCTTTTAATCTAGAGGTGCAATGTCAACACGCGCGCGCGCGCGCACGCACACACACACGCTCGCGCGAGCGCGCACATGCACACACACACACACACACACACACACACATCTCTTCTTTATGAGTGTCGTATATTTCCGGAGGGAACTCGACAGAAAAAGGCTACACAAAAGGGGATTTCTTGTGTGTGTGTGTGTGTGTGCGTGCGCGCGCCCGCGCACGTGTGTGTGTGTGTCTGTGGGCGCGTGCATGTGTGTGTTTGTGTGTGCGTGTGTGTGTATCTGCGTGTGTGTGTGTGTGCATCTGTGTGTATATGTGTGTATATGTGTGTGTTTGTGTGCATCTGTGTATATATGTCTGCGTGTGTGCGCGCGCGCGAGTGTGTATGCGTATGTGCGTGTGTGTGTGTATATATGACTTGTGTATATGCGTGTGTATTGTGTGTGTGTGCGCGCGTGCGCGCGTGGGGGTGTGTAGTGAAGGAATCGAATTTTCATCCCTAAGCAGTGGATGAAAAGTCTGACGTTGCAATGTGATAGGGCTCGCGTCACCAGTCCTTCTTGAAAACCTTACGCTAAACAAAGCTGTTCTTGCTGCCATTTACTAACTATCTCTCCTTTAGTCAAACTAAAACAGGGACCTTGCTGTATGGCAGGAATGCCAGAATCAGGAAAATCTGCTGAGAACTATTTATTTACAAATGTTTTAACCACTTTGGACAATGATATTGCCCCGCAGATGTTTCATCTATCTACTTCTTTTCCATGATGAACCAACCCGTGTGGACAGAGCCGTGCCGTCACCGCCGTCCTTTTCGTCCTGAAAGTATTCATCGTTTCCATGTCAACAGTGCAGATAGCCTATCTTCGTTAGTCTGCGTACCTGCAGTTTTTGCATCCTATGGACGGGAGTCGTCTCTGTGTTCGTGGTAGAATGTAAGTTTTTCTTTAAATGTTTTATTTCGCACGGTTATAACGAAAAGAAAGGTGGGGATTTTCACACAACCCCCATTCTCACCCCCACCCCCAACCCCAATCACTGCCGTGCAATGTCAGGACGTTCTAGTTCACTATAGAGACTTCGTCTACTGGCGAAAGTGTCTCTAGCACAGTTGACATCACTGATGGAAGGTTTTCATCCGAAATATGCAAAATGGAGGTCACACAAGAGGCTTGTGAGATAGCCCTCTGCTCCCTGACATACGCCGTTAAAGAAGTTCTAAGACTGTATCGCACAAAACTCTTAACTTACTCTTGTTGAGGCAATAAACAAGCGTGTATTCGATAAAATAAATTGTTTGTGTTGAAATGGAAACAAGTTTTGACATCTGAAAGATTTCTGTAAAAAGTGGAGAGAAAAGTAGTATCAGAACGAACTATTTTGGCGCAATGCTGTAGTGCGAAGGGTCAAGTCTATTACGCATTCATTGCGAACTGTGCCAGAGTCAATACTGACTCGGGTTCACAGAATGATGTTAGGATTGTGGCGAGTAGCAAAGGTTGCTAGCCAAGACTGCTCAGGCCGCCGGAATGTGAATGTAGGACGCAAAGGAAATCCACTTTGCTATACGTGTATAGATGACAATCACATGCTATTCGTTGCCATTGTGATATGATTGTTTTTTCCACACCATCATACCCCGACCTTGCGATACAAAACGACGACTTCTCGTGAACTTACGGCCTTCAAAGAACCTTAATAATCCGAAAATGTCAGACACATATGAGATGGATATCTATTTCATAAAAATAAGGACTCATTTTCATCCTATCAAGAAATATAGACAATCAATTTATTGAAAAAATGCAAGATAATGGGCGCGTTTGTTTAGTCCAAAATCTCGAGAGAATCGCGAGGCTAAGCGTTTCCTACGTTCCTCGCTCATGAGGACGCACTCGCCGTGAAGGCGAGAGGTCGAGGGAGGTCCGGAGCTCCCTCGATGCTTCCCACTGCAGAGACCCGGATGAGCCAAATTGGTGGAGACAGTGCGAGTTGGGCTGGTTTTCGGAGAGAACAGTGCTTCTCAGTGTCCGATACAGGAAATGTGTACGTACACGGAAGTATTTGCTGTTCGAGTGTTCATTTGTATATTTTGAGGAGTAGGTGTATAGACTATTTCTGGACATACACTGCCGAAATTTTTTTTAATCGCTTGCGAACACGCAACACCGTATACGTACGCTCTATGAGTTATGTCCCTTGAATTGATCGAAATGGATCGAGGTCTAACATTTTGGAAAAAATTGTCTACAGCTGAACCTGATTGTTGTTTTTTGTTGAAAAATTTCACGTGCCATTCGATATGACACCATGGTGTGTTCTATGAAGTAAAAAACTGATGTGATATCTGCATCGTCAGTTATTTCGTCTATCGGCAACCTGTTAACCGACTCAGGTGCCAGGACGCAGCCATGTTTTTCCGCCTTGCCAGTTGATGATTGCCCGTTTTTCTAGCTGTAGGAGCGTCTCACTCGCCTTCGACAAGTCATTCAGGGAGAATCTCGAGA
>JAWQFJ010002389.1:238894-243894 GCA_034096865.1 Theodoxus fluviatilis
GATTCGTTGTCTAGAGTCGTAGTGATGTTGTTCTACACCAAAGCGATGTTGTGGTCTTGCCATGTTGCTACAGGTTTCTCGAGCATGCTCTTCAATGCACGGATGCACGTAGGACAGGACCACTGTGAATCTGGTATTTAGGGCTGGACGTGCTATGACTGAAACCCCGAAGAGCTGCAAACTGTGCAGTTTTTGCACCATAGGACCGAGCTTCGTTGTCATCAAAGATCTCTTTTGAAATACCGCAGCGTGGACTCTGCGACTTCATCGCGAGAATGGCAGATGTCGTGCTGTCAGCAGTAACACTACAAGACTTGATGAAATGAGCAAAACCCACGGACTCACATACAGCCCATGATGCACCGGTACGTCCTTTCTCAGCTTGACTTCTGAAGTCTCTGTACTTTCGGAACCAGCTCCAGTAGCACTCACACAGCCCCGAGCTGCACTGATGTACCACAGGAGGTATCTTGTAGTTCAACTGGAGAAGAAATCAAGTCCATAGTAGCAGTATGTGTTTCCTCCAAATCCAAAGGAAGGCAGCTTTCGCAGTGTTTGGGAGCTTATGCATTGTCACATCTGATTGTCCAACCTGCGCACCCAGACATGGAAGCAACTCCACCATGGACCTGCTGACAAGGCCCCAGCATCCGAGTTCGACCGGGAGAAAACATCATGCCCATGTACGCCCTGCCCTGCACTTCTCACAGAGTTCGTTGTAGCGTGTCTGGTTAGATTGTTGTTCAAATGAAACGAGTTAAACATGCAAAAACACTTCGTACCGAAACACTGCAAAGCGTATATTAAGATAATTTGGTCTTTGCAGAGAATTATTTCTCAGACCTGGCATGTCTTAGCAGATTACCGATAACCGCTGCCAGATGCTCAGCCTGCAGCCCATTGCAGAGCGTGCGACAGAGACCATTCATTGATTATGATGTGTTCTCTCTACCGTAAGTAGATCCTTACTTTGCTACACGAGGTGTCTTCTGGTCTTTCAACTGCCCAGCTGCAACTAGGGCATTGAATAGCCGTTCACAAAGCTGAGAGGCTTCCGTCTCACATGATATACTTCGCTGCCTCTAAATATTTCATACTAACCAACCGCTGTTCAAACGATGAATGTAATTCCGTCGTAACGCAGAACATCCCATGTTTGGAAAGTAACACACGCTGTGGGAGGACAACGAACCGCGT
This sequence comes from Theodoxus fluviatilis, assembly GCA_034096865.1. NCBI lineage: Eukaryota > Metazoa > Mollusca > Gastropoda > Cycloneritida > Neritidae > Theodoxus > Theodoxus fluviatilis. The sequence continues at coordinate 240,092 of JAWQFJ010002389.1, forward strand.
TTGGTGAATAGTTTAACGAGCAGTCTTGTGTTTTGGCACTCGAGTCGGCTGACCACGGCAAGAGGAATGGCTTGAAATAAACCAACTGGGGCTGTACTGTGTTGTTTTGAGTTTCCTCCCTGTGGTGGTAATGTTGAGGTTTGCAGATAGAAATTCGTGTCTAACATACGCATACAAAATGCAACAAGAGGGATGTGCGCAAGATGAAAACTTCAGTTCCAGTAGTAAATTCACTAGAAGATCAATGATTCATTGCCCCAAAGCATTCATGAATTGTCATTATTTTTGTGTCTGTAAAGACCTGTGAAAGTTTAATGTTGATTCAAATATGCAGAATACTTCCCCTTTTGATGAGTACTTGTGGTGATTCTCTTACTACCGCTGTTATAGAAGAGCAAATACTAAATAGGCAACACTGCTTATATGTTAACTTTCGATCATTGGCCTAAACGCCACCAGAGATGAAGTTACGACCATGTCGGTGGATTTCTTAATGTACTTGCATCTTCCCAGTGAGAGCCAATGCGCCCGAAGGAAGTATGATACCCAGAGATCTGCAGATTCAAGCTCATGGAAGAAAAGTCGTGCCGCTGTTTTGTAATTTAGCTTTCACGGTGCTTTACTAAATTTGCAATTTTGAATGATAGAGTGCTTCTTCTAGGTAATATTTATGTAAACATGCACTCTTCCTTCTCACCATGGTTGACGTACTGCCTCTACAGAGCGGACGGGATATTCCCGGGAACACGATGATCACGGCTTGTGAAAGCCATGTTTTTACAGTGAGGGAGCATTCTTGTTTTTCTCCAGCACATCCTACTCAAGGTCCCGTAGGCGTGACAGATGTTCGCTGGGGATTCGTGAATGCTGACGTTGGAATTTGGAGGCGCTTCTGCCGGGCCTTCGCTGGCATTGCTTCCTCTTGCTCCTGCAGTGATAATCATGAAAGCAACTCGTCTCTTACGGCATCTCATGCTCACCACACAAACACTTTTCACTGTTCCTTGCTCAAGAAGGTTTGCATCGAAAGGTTTGATCTGACTGTCCTTTGGAAAATAGACCAAAAATATCGTATGCTTTGTTTTCTTACTGCTGTCTTTTGTGTTTGATGTATGATTTTCACTCCTTGGGGCGATGTATATTGCTTAGGGAATATACAATGACGCAAGAAATTTTGGCCGTGAACTGCCGTCATGGAAGTCTGCAGTCATGACGTCTCTCCGTGCCATCGACCCTCGACTTCTATTGCAGACAGAGTTGAAACCCTGGGTCTTTGAACGCTATCACGTTATATATGTATCATGTAGATATTCCGAACAGCCTCAATTCCTAGTCATAAAGATAGCCTCAATTCCATATCAAAATCAGAATGTCAATTCCTTGTCATAAAGTCCGCGCCGAGTGGGTCCTAGCCTTTATTTTCAAACAAGTACAGAACGATCAACAAAATGGACGAGATATCGGATAATTACGGGATAGTATGTGTGTCATCGTTGCAACAACAACAAGAAATTCGATAAAACCCATTTTGTATTCAGCTAATAGCTTACAAACATACGCAGAACAAATATAAATGATTTCAGCAGGCACACTCCTCAGCGAGTAGTATTTGAGGAACTGAGTCATTCGGTGGTGAATCAAATGTGTTTTTCTTTATTTCAACCGTGACTGCAACACGTTTGAATGAGAAAATCGGTTTAAAAAATATCATTGTAATGTTGGCTTCCAGAGTTTTGATTGTTCCCTCGACAATGGAAATATCTAATAGTTCTCTTCGGTTCGTTCTTCCTTCATTCCCACATTCACGTGTCTCTATTCATTTTTCTTCATCAGTGTGTCGAAGTGCCCTTTTTGGATATTTCGTCTGATTACCGATATTTTTACGGACTGAACACGACCTTAAGACTAAAGAGCTGCGTTGAAATTCTCTGCAGTTCCTCCTGGATTGAAACTTGAATTAATGTCAGACAAATGTTCAAGAAAAGCAGAATGTTTTCGTTCCGAGTCTGGGTCATAGTATTCTCAAAAACAGCCTGGGATTCTAGTGCAGCTGTTTGCTCTAGCCATTGCAGCGTCTTTTATTTAGACTGTTAACGATGCCTGCCCAAACGATACACAGATCACAAAGAAAACTCTTCCAAGAGACGCCTATCGGGAGGATCAAGAACTAAGCACCGACCTTCCAGAATGCGGTCGTCCACCTGCTGACAACATGCGGTTTGCAAAATCGCCACCTGATACAACCAGAACAGCTAAAAGGTCAAGAGTTTTGGTGCAGAATTCGAGCAAGCGCCTTTGAACGCTATCGCAAACAACAAGAAGGGGTGAAAGCTCAGCCGATGACAGCCAAACCGATCAAATTGCGCACAAAATGTCACTGGGAAACTGTACATCTGCTGCGTAGAAAGTATCTTGAAAGCATGACGAAGGGCCACCCTCTCCCCCCAACCCCACCCCCCCACCCCCTTTAACATACATAGCATTAATGCGAAACGACGCTATAACATCAAACAGGGGGTAGTGGGAGGAAAGAAAGTGTAGAGAGGTTCCCAATAAGTGATTTCTTCATGTTCTTGTCGTACGCCTTTACACTTGCAATCCAGTTCTCGAGAAGAAGACGTGTTTCTTAACGTTGTGGCCTTATATAGCCTACAAGGCTGATAGGCCCTTAAACTCCATCCATCCATCCATCCATCTCGAGAAGAAATTGGCGGTCCGCTGAAGAAGGTCCATGTATCAGACATAATGATGGGTATGCCAGAATAGAATAGGTCAGAATATGTCGAGAGAGAGAAGAAAAAAGAAAGATAGGACATAAATGCACATGCATTCTGGTCGGTCGGCTTTCTACAGGGACGTCCATAATACCGAGGGTGAGGACTGTAACCCTAACTCAGATGCTCAAAACCTGTGACGGGGAGGCAACGTATGGCTGTGACTAAATCAAGAAGCGCTGAACTGAGCCACTGGAAAGCACAATTCGTTTGTCGGCAAGGGCAGCCGCGCGTGCGTACGCACGCACACAGCGAGACAGACAGCGAGACAGACAGACAGTGAGATCGACAGACAGACAGACAGAAGGACAGACAGACAGCGAGACAGACAGACAGACAGACAGCGAGACAGCCAGCCAGCCAGCCAGCCAGCCAGCCAGCCAGCCAGCCAGACAGACAGACAGACAGACAGACAGACAGACAGACAGACAGACAGACAGACAGACAGACAGACAGACAGACAGCAGACAGCCAGCCAGCCAGCCAGCCAGCCAGACAGACAGACTGGCAGACTGACAGACTGACAGACTGACAGACAGACAGAAACAGCAAATGGTAAGTTGATAGGTACTGAAAGCACGAAAGCAAAATTCCAAGAAAAGTTTGTGTATTCCAAAAGCTCCTCAAATGATTCAGAGTTGCTGTTTTGAAGATATCATTGAACGCATTCTTCTTAACATTAGGGAATTCTACATAACAAATTCATGAGTGATTCTCAATGGAAAATATTTCGAAACGGCGACGTTGAGTTTCGTGATTTCATTAAGCACATACAGAGAATATGAAACATAGACAAATGTTGAGTATATGTGTCAAAAAGTCAACCGTGGTACTAAAAGCACGAAAACATAATTTTGACTAAAATGTTGTGTATTCCAAAAGCACTCCAGATAATTCAGGGTTGCTGTTTGCTTTTAAGAGACTAACGCATTCTTTTTGAGAGATATGGAATTTTGCACCACAAAGTTATGAGTGATCCTCAATAAAAAATATTCCAAAGCGTTCGTGCTGATTTTCGTAATTTCTTTA
>JAWQFJ010002390.1:0-12500 GCA_034096865.1 Theodoxus fluviatilis
AAACTATACAGGAGTTACTTCCCTGACAAATTTTGATAATTTAGGCCAATGCGAAATTAGATCAGATTTACTGCGGCGTTTCCAACTTGGCTACGTGTGCTGTGCAATACATTTCCAAAATGAAAAAAATGACTATATTAAGCCTTTTACCAATATTAGGTGGGCAAAAGCCTTGGATTTTGCTTACTTGATGGGGAATAAGCGAGGTCAGTCAGTGTCGCGTTCAGTGAACAGGTTGAACGCGGGGTTATCGGCTTTGGTAACTTTTGATCATTCGTGTTATCAACGATTAACGTGCAATGTGAAACGTCAGCGAAAAAAACGGCTGGTATCAAAAAACACCGTGTCTGTGACTGTCTCCATGTGTTGTGGTGTGTAGGTCTGTGACAGTCTCCATGTGTTGTGTGTAGGTCTGTGACTGTCTCCATGTGTACTAATGTGTAGGTCTGTGACTGTCTACATGTGTTGTGTGGTGTGTAGGTCTGTGACAGTCTGTCTCCATGTGTTGTGTGGTGTGTAGGTCTGTGACTGTCTGTCTCCATGTGTTGTGTGGTGAATAGTATTATATATATTATTAATGATTTTAAGCCAACACAGCGTAGTATCGCTTTTTTGCGTCTGCTGGTAGACGTTCATCATACAAAGAAGCCAAATGTTGTTTTGTGAACGTAGGAAAAGAGTTTGACTCGATTAGGCTCTTACATCTATTGACTATCAAGGGAGGTGCTTCCCGAGTGTACGAAATCCATTATCCTCAAAACTCTACTCGCAAATGACGTCACGTTGTTGATGACGTCACAGATTGGCCATTCCATGAATGCAGTATTTGGGGAGGCGATGTCGAGTGTACGACATTAAAAACCACTTTTTGTTAAAGCCTCGATTCTGAAAATTTGATACATTCAATCGGATTTAACTTCCAGTTAATGTACAACATGTCAAGGAAATCCGTCCAGTAGTTTTTGAGAAATCAGCCGTGGAGTCGGGACAGACAGACAGACAGACAGACAGATAGACAGACAGACAGACAGACAGACAGACAGACAGTCAGACACACAGATAAAGTATGTAGGACCTCCTGTAAACCTGGAGGGATAAAGGAAGAATAATAACGAGTTGTCTCTCTCTCAAATGAACCGAACGACGGGAATATATATAGTGCTGATTTTGGTGTCAGCATTATTGCAGACTCTCTTATGTTACATCACCTGTCAGCCATAAGGCTTGTTCAGGAGGCGCAGCGCTTTGAAGCGCTGCACAGCGCTTTGAAGCGCTGCACAGCGCTGCACGTGTTTCACTCCTGAACAGCAATTTTGGGGCGTGATTCACTCACCACAGATCGGATGTGATTCATCCGATTTTCAAAATGGCGTTTTTGATCCCCCACTGGCCGTCGATGCATAAAGTCACCCTCAGAAACATAATTTTTAGACTGGAACGGGCTTTATTTGCCCCAAGTGCTCTGCATGCGCAAGTAATGGCAAGTAAGAATGACACAGTATTGGACTTTATTCATGGAGAATACATGTAAACGTGCATAAACAATATATGTGGCAAAGAAAACACTTTGTTAGCGTCTGGCAACACAGCATGCGGCGCAGAAGATTTACCTCCCTTTTAACATGTGAACAGCTGCAATACATCTGTAGGTGTTCACGAAGGCAAAGAGCGCTCAATTGCCAACATGAAGCGCTCATGCAGCGCTTCGTAGTTTACAACGCTTCCACTCAAAGACTCGAAGTTGTTTTGATCGTGTGTGGGGTTTTTTCATTTAGCTTAGGAACCAGCTGAAATCTGATCCATGTGGCTCGGCAGGCATGTGCGCGATGTGTGTGCGCGTTGTGTGTACGAGTTGTGTGTGCGCGTTGTGTGTGCGTTATTATGTGTGCGCGTTGTATGTGCGCGTTGTGTGTGCGCGTTGTGTGTGCGCGTTGTGTGTGAGCGTTGTGTGTGCGCGTTGTGTGTGAGCGTTGTGTGTGCGTGTTGTATGTGCGCATCATGTGTGCGCGTTGTGTGCGCATTGAATGTACGCGTTGTATGTGCGCTTTGTGTGTGTGTGTGTGTGTGATTGCGTTGTGTGATTGCGTTGTGTGATTGCGTTGTGTGTGCGCGTTGTGTGTGCTCGTTGTGTGTGCGCATTATGTGAGCGTATTGTGTGTGCACTCGCGCCCTACACAGGCATGCCAAACACATCTCTTGGCTGCTCTTTCTAAATAAAGTATATTTTTACTTGTTTTCTTTATTAGTATCTTTCTGTCTCTCTCTGTCTCTCTGTCTCTCTCTCTCTCGTGTTCTTTCTCTCTCTCTCTTTCTCTCTCTCTCTCTCTCTCTCTCTCTCTCGTCACATTTGCATCCGATGTGACCCACTTGACCATTTCCTTTCCCTCCAATTTTAGAAGGGTTTCCCATCTACTTCTCTCAGCGCTTGAATTCATTGTAGTTTTCACTATTTTCTTTGACACTACATCCATGGACATTCTTTGGCTCTGTGGTGTGTGGTTTTTTTATAAAATGAGTCTCCAACTGAGTTTCCCAGAAATTTTATTTTTTCTCCTCTGCCATATTGGTCTCAGATGTCGCAGATTCGCGTCCCTCTGGTTTCGCCATTTCCTTCTGCATCTCCCTTTCCGTTACGCATCGGCACCTGTTGTACTTGGTATGGCCATGGTCACTTCTGCCGGAGGCGCTTTGAATTTCTTGTAGGTGGCCATTTGTGGGTTCTTCTCTGTCGGATGGAAAGAAAGAAAGAATGAATCAATGAATAGATCGTCTTCTCTATTTATCTGTCTTGTCCACAGTAACTCTATTTCCGTGTTTCTCGTCCGTAATCACTCTCTTTTCATCCATCTCGTCTAATGTCACTCTTTTCATCCGTCTTATCCATGCTCACTCTATCCATCTATCTCTCCCATAGTCACTCTCTTTCCATCTATCTCTCCCATAGTCACTCTCTTTTTATGTGTCCTGTCCATTGTATCTTTCTTTCCATTTGTCTTGCCCAATGCCCATAGTCACTCTCTTTCCATCTGTCTCGTCTGTAGTCACTCTCTTTCCATCTGTCTTGCCCATAGTCACTCTCTTTCTTTCTGTCTTGCCCATAGTCACTCTCTTTCTATCTGTCTTGTCAATAGTCACTCTCTGTCTATCTGTCTTGTCCATAGTCAATCTCTTTCCGCTTGTCTTGTCCACAGTCACTCTTTCCATCTGTCTTGTCCATAGTCACTCTCTTTTTATCTGCCTTCCCATAGTTACTCTTTGTCCATCTACCTTGTATGTAGTCACTTTCTCTCCATCTGCCTTGTATATTGTCACTCTGTTTCACGGCCGTTCCTAGAGGGCTGTTTAGTTGGGCCGCACTGCTACACGATGCTGGGGGTGAGAAGTGGGTCAGGCAATCTTAACAAAACATTTGCAGCGAGGAGCCTCACGCCATTCATCCCCCACTGAAAGCTAGCTTTCAAAATACTTCTGTTTTTTGTTCAACCTTCCTGTGCTCCTTTGTGCTGCATGAATTAAACTATTTCAGCAGAAAAGAGCAGAAATTCCTCTTTACGATGATATGCGTCATGCATAGACTACGAATTGTGGATTGTATGCAATCCGTCTTCAACGGCCGGCTTCAGCACAGCATAGTTTCACAGCGTGGCTGGCATCTGGCTATTTACTCCAACTCTGAACAAACACGGTCGTGAGCATGCAGTTTGTATGACTTATATTTTTCAAGCAACAGACACAGTAACATTCATACACTCAATCTGTCTTACCGGAAAAACGGATACTTTTTCCCAACGGCGAGGAGAGAAGTCTTTGCACTCCATGTGATATTGTGCCAGGTAAGTTTCCACTCAGTCGATCCTCTCTCTCTCTCTCTCTCTCTCTCTCTCTCTCTCTCTCTCTCTCTCTCTCTCTCTCTCTCTCACTCTCTGTTTCACTCTCTAGCTCTCTCTGTCACTCTCTCTCTCTCTCTGTCACTCTCTCTCTCTCTCTCTCTGTCACTCTCTCTCTCTCTGTGTCACTCTCTAGCTCTCTCTGTCACTCTCTCTCTCTCTGTCTCCTCTCTCTCTCTCTCTCTCTCTCTCTCTCTCTCTCTCTCTCTCTCTCTCTCTCTCTCTCGTCTCTCTCCATTATGACGCTTGTAACATGATGCGTTGGGCACACGTACTCGATCATAAGCTGAATACTCTATACAGCTGCAAAGATGTCAATAAACGTACTCCAGAAGTATCCATCAAATGAACGTTGTGGAAATTCTAGTTTAGTCCAAACGAAGCACAGATATCCACTGGCATGTAGACACAGCGCGAGCGATCGCGAGCGTAGTTCAACACTACATGAAGTGTTCGGCTTCAACAATCACACACAGACATTCAAGGCCGTTTTCAGGGAAAAGAAGAAAGTATCCGTAATATGTAATGCAGCCGCATGTCTCTTAAAAGGTGTACACCAAATACATTCAATATGAGCTTTCGGGAAACTGCAGCAGTGTAAATAAACAGGAATGATTCCAAAGCGAAAATACAGAGAACAAAGAGGCCGCGAATCAGTTCCGGCGGGCTGTGGATGCCTACGTGACCAGTGTCCTCCTGTAGAGATACATAGTTTCGCTTGAACTAAACAGCCCGATTCAGCGCCTGCTGGACGGCCGTGGTTTCCATCTGCCTTGTCCATCGTTACTCTATTTCTATCTGTCTTGTCCAGTATCACTCTCTGTCCATCTGTCTTGTCCGTAGTAACTTTCTTTCCATCTGCTTTGTCTATAATTACTCTCTTTTAATCAGAATCGATCATAGCCACTCTCTATTCATTCATTTTGTCAACAGTCACTCTCTATCCATGTCTCGTCTATTGTTATTTTGTCCATCCATGTTATCCATAGTCACTCTCTTACCATCTGTCTTGCCCATAGCCACTCTCTTTCTGTCTGCCTTGTCCGTAGTCACTCTCCTTCCATCTGTCTTGTCCACAGTAACTTTCTTTCCCTCTGTCTTGCCCATAGTCACTCTCTTTCCGCTTGTATTGCCCATAGTAACTCTCTGTCCATCTGCCTTGTCCATAGTCACTCTCTGTCCATCCGCCTTGTAAGTAGTCACTCTCCCTCCATCTCTCTTGTCCGTAGTTGCTATCTTTCTATCTGTCTTTGTCCATAATCAATTCTGTCCATCTGTTTTTCCCGTAGTCACTTTCTTTTCATTTGTCTTGCTCATAGTCACTCTCTTTCTGTCTTGCTCATAGTCACTCTATATTCATTCATTTTGTCAACAGTGACTTTCTTCCCATATGTCTCGTCTATTGTCATTTTGTCCATCCATTTTATCCATAGTCACTTTCTTTTCATCTGTCTTGCCCATAGTCACTCTCTTTCTGTCTGCCTTGTCCACAGTCACTCTCTTTCAATCTGTCTTGCCCATAGTCACTCTTTCCATCTGTCTTGCCCATAGTCACTCTCTTTCTGTCTGTTTTGTCCAGAATCACTCTCTGTCCATCTGCCTTGTCCGTAGTCACTCTCTTTTCATCTGCCTTGTCCATAGACACTCTTTGTTTGTCTGTCTTGTCCATAGTCACTTTTTTCCAATTGTCTTTTTCATAGTCATTCGCTTTCCATCTGTCTTGTCCACGGTAACTCTCCTTCCGTCTGTCTTTTCCATAGTCATTCTCTTTCTATATGTATTTTTGATAGTCCCTTTCTTTCTATCTGCGTTGTCCATAGTCGCTTTCTTCCTATTTGCCTTGTCTATAGTCACTCTCTTTCCATATAGTCACTCTCTTTCTATGTGCCTTGTCCATAGCCACTCTCCCTTTTTCCGTCTTGCCGATAATCACTCTCTTTCTATCTGTCTTGTCCATAGTCACTCTCCTTCCATCTGACTTGTCCATAGTCACTGTCTTTCTATCTGTCTTGTTCATATTCACTCTCTTACCGCTTGTCTAGTCCATAGTCACTCTTTTTCTACCTGCTTTGTCCATAGTCACTCCTTCCATCTGTCTTGCTCATAGTCACGCTCTTTTCATCTGTATTGACCATAATAACTCTCGTTCCATATGTCTTGTCCATAGTCACTCTCCTTCCATATATATTGTCTTTAGTCACTCTCTTTCTATCTGACTTTCCAAAGTCACAGTCATTCTATCTGCTTTGTCCATAGTCACCCTCTTTCCGCTTGTCGTGTCAACTCTCTTTCCGTCTGTCTTGTCCATAGTAACTCTCTTTCTATTTTTCTTGTCCATAGTCACTCTCTTTCTATCTGTCTTGCCCATAGTCACTCTCTTTCCATCCATCTCGTCCATAGTCACTCTCTTTCTATTTGTCGTCCATAGTCCCTCTCTATCTGTCTTGTCCATGGTCACTGTCTTTCTATTATGCCTTGTCCAAAGTCACCCTCTTTATATCTGCTTTGCCCATAGTCACTCTCTTTCTATCTGCCTTGACCATAGTCACTCTCTTTCCATCTGTCTCGGCCATAGTCACTCTTTTTCCATCTGTCTCGGCCATAGTCACTCTCTTTCCATCTGTCTCGGCCATAGTCACTCTCTTTCCATCTGTCTTGGCCATATTCACTATCTTTCTATCTGTCTTGGCTATAGTTACTCTCTTTCAATCTGTCTTGCCCATAGTCACTCTCTTTCCATCCATCCTGTCCATAGTCACTCTCTTTCTATCAGTCGTCCATAGTCACTCTCTTTCTATCTGTCTGGTCCACAGTCACTCTCTTTCTATATGTATTGTCTATTGTCACTCTTTTTCTATCTGCTTTGTCCATTGTCACTCTCTTTCCATCTGCCTTAACCATAGTCACTTTCTTTCCATTTGTCTTGTCCATAGTCACAGTTATGTTCAATTTCTTTTCCGCCATAAAATTACCAAATAAAATGTGTAATAACACAATTCTTTAAGAGTTCAATGAGAAGAAGATTTGTTAAGTATCTCTTGTTTGACAAGAATAATCCTAATCGACACGTTCTTTAATGTTTGTGGCGTCACATCACCATATGTATAAATATCGTCCAACACACACTGCAAGAGAGATTTCTGTTAGTGTGGTCCTCCGACCATTTTTAAACGCGACACCACCTGGTGTACCAACCAGCGTGAGCTTCACTGTCAGTTTGTCCAGAGTGAGATAGTGGAGTGAGTGAGTGGAGTGAGCGAGTGGAGTGAGTGAGTGGAGTGAGTGAGTGGAGTGAGTGAGTGAGTGAGTGAGTGGAGTAAGTGAGTGGAGTGAGTGAGTGGAGTGAGTGAGTGAGTGGAGTGAGTGAGTGTGGAGTGAGTGAGTGGAGTGAGTGAGTGGAGTGAGTGAGTGGAGTGAGTGAGTGGAGTGAGTGAGTGGAGTGAGTGAGTGGAGTGAGTGAGTGAGTGAGTGGAGTGAGTGAGTGGAGTGAGTGAGTGAGTGAGTGAGTGAGTGTGAGTGAGTGAGTGAGTGAGTGAGTGGAGTGAGTGAGTGGAGTGAGTGAGTGGAGTGAGTGAGTGGAGTGAGTGAGTGGAGTGAGTGAGTGGAGTGAGTGAGTGAGTTAGTGAGTGAGTGGAGTGAGTGAGTAGAGTTGGTGAGTGGAGTGGGTGAGTGGAGTGCGTGAGTGAGTGCGTGTGTGTGCTTATGTTGCAGTAGCCAGCACCAGACTGTTCAAGCTCCCATGCTAATAATAAAACCAAATGATACTTGTTTGAAAAAAAGCAAAATTGGCCTTTATAATCATTTTGAATGGGTTATGTTTTTACAGTTGATTTGAATACATTAACATAATTGTATCATTTAACGAAAGAGCAAACAACTGACAATGACAATAATCATGATATCGGTGACATGAAATGCGTACATGTTACTGCCAGAATGGGTTCGTCTGCTCGCTTCAGTCTTCTTCTTCTTCCTGTCGTTCGCAGCGGCTATACAGTGAATCCGGCATGGGCGATGAATGACGGCGTTTTCTGCAACTCGTCGTGACTGCCTTATAGTTTGGTTTGCAGGACTCGCTTCAGTGTTAGCAGGGTTTACATCATTTATCTGTTGAACCCTGGATCTTTCTGAAAAACAAAACAGATTAAAAAAAGACGATTTTATGGAGCTGGAGTTCCACACTAGACATAAATCGGTTTTTAGTCCTGCCACAACGCTCATTTGTGACTTTCGTGGGGAAACCCGGTTGTAACTCGGAACAAGAAGGGCAAAGCCCTGACGACTCACATGCTTGACCTTTACCTTTACATGACCTTGACCTTTACATGACCTTGACCTTCAGGTGTCCTTCAAGGTCAAGGTCAAACAACTAAACCTAGCAATGACATCATACACTAAGAACTTCTTTTTCCTACCAAAATACATGTGACCTTGACCCAAGGTCAAGGTCATCCAAGGTCATGCAACACAAAGCTGTTAATTCAAGACATAGGAAGCACAATGGTGCTTATTGGCACTTTCTACCATGAGGTATGGTCACTTTTAGTGGTTCACTACCACATTTTGGTCACATTTCATAAGGGTCAAAGTGACCTTGACCTTATTGATATGTAACCAAATGTGTCTCATGATGAAATTATAACATGTGTGTTACAATGTTGTGAAGTTTGGAAGAGTTATCTACCATAGTTCAGGGTCAAGGTCACTTTAAAATATGTATACATTCCAAATTTAAAGATCTCCTGTGACCTTGAACTTAAAGCAAGGTCAACCAAACTGGTATCAAAAGGTTGGGATTACCTTGCCCTATACACCATATATTGGTGAAGTATCCAATCTCAAAAACTGCAGAGAAAATTGGGAAAATGTTAAAAATAGCTGTTTTTGAGACAACATTTACGGCACCTGCGACCTTGACCTTGAAGCAAGGTCACGTCACTATGTACGTTTTTGGAGGCCTTGTCATCATACACCGTTGTGCCAATTTTGGTATTGATAGACCTAATAGTCTCCGAGAAAAATTTAACGTTAAAGTTTTTCACGGACGCCTGGACGCCCGGACGGACGACACAAGTAAGTACATAGACTCACTTTTGCTTCGCATGTTAGTCAAAAATGTGACTTTTCTTTCAATCATCACCATCATCATTATCAGCAAGCAGTAGCAGCAGCAGCAGCAGCAGCAGCTGCAGCACTGCTCATATGATGCTATTTCAAACTCATCACTTATAGTGCACGGATGAAAACATGACTAAAATGTTTGTTTACATAGATTTGTCTTCTAAACAAAAAATGACCACAGAGACCACTGGGATATGTTGAAATCAGTAGTTTAGTATTAGAACAGAGGTTCCGGGGGTAGCCCTTGTTCAGTTTGGCAAACAGCAAGGCTAAATGTGAATAAATGTGACCCGTTTTCACAAACCGAGTTTTAACTCGCAATAATGAGATTTTGAGATGTTTGTATTTTCAACATGTGCACCCAAAATTTTCATTTGATATAAAATCTGAGTTCTACTCCAAAAACTGAACAAGTTATGCTCACTGAAAGAGAAGGTATGTGCTGACGACTATTTTGAGAAATCAAGGGTCAGATATTAACGTTTTCCACAGTTTTTTTTCCTTAGCAATGAGCCTTTTTATTGCATGCATCAGCTCAAAATGCGACAGGTTGGGAGAGAAATATTTATTTCTAAACAAAGAATGATACATACATGAGAAAGTATTTAATCTTGACAACAAAAGATTGTTACTATTCAACTAAACATGCAAAACGCAGGAAGAGAATCTGTGTATATAAGTTAGCTGTCTGTGTGTGTGTGTGTGTGTGTGTGTGTGTGTGTGTGTGTGTGTGTGTGTGTGTGTGTGTGTGTGTGTGTGTGTGTGTGTGTGTGTGTGACACTTATACGTTACCACAGTTTTATTACCATCGACTTAAAACTTGGTATGGGGTTAGGAGTTGGCCGGGGTCGCGTCAACGTGGGGTTAAAAAAATGGTGTTGCCACGGTGACTGGCAGTGGGCACAAACAAAATGGCCTCCGAAACCTCAAAGTGCTCCGATTTGACCGAAATTTTGTGTGCGGGTAGGTAGAGTCAGATGATGAAGATATGTGAAAAAAATTTGGTTACCATGGTTACGTGACGAGAAAAACAAAATGGCGGCTGAAGAATTTGGACGACTGTGTTGAAGGCGGCAAAGCCGTCTGAGACACAGGAGTTCCCATTGACATAAAACTTGGTATGCGGTAAGGTGTGAACCGGTGTCAGGTCATGATGGGATTTAAATATGGTGTCGCCATGGTAACCGGAAGTGGGCACAACCAAGATGGCCGTCGAAAACTCAAAGTGCTCCGATTTGACCGAAATTTGGTCTGTGGGTAGGTGAAACTTGCTATGGGGTTAGGTGTGGGCCGGGGTGAGGTCATCGTGAAGTTAAACAAGAAGAGCAAAGCCCATACAACTCACATGCTTGAACTTGACCTTGACATGACCTTGACCTTCAGGTGACCTTCAAGGTCAAACAACTAAACCTAGCAATGACATCATACACAAAGAACTGCTTTACACATTTCCCTACTAAAAAAAATGTAACCTTGACCCAAGGTCAAGGTCATCCAAGGTCATGCAACACAAATCTGTTAATTCAGGACATAGGAAGCACAATGGTGCTTATTGGCACTTTCTACCATGAGATATGGTCACTTTTAGTGGTTCACTACCCCATTTTGGTCACATTTCATAAGGGTCAAAGTGACGTTGACCTTGATGATATGTGACCAAATGTGTCTCATGATAACAGTATAACATATTCCCCACAAAATTGTTAAGTTTGAAACAGTTATCTTCCATAGTTCAGGGTCAAGATCACTTCAAAATATGTATACAATCCAACTTTAAAGAGCTCTTGTGACCTTGAGCTTGAAAAATGGCTGATTTTAAACATTTACGGCTCCTGCGACCTCGATCTTGAAGCAAGGTCAAGTAACTGTGCACGTTTTTGTACGCCTTGTCATCCTACACCATCATGCTAAATTGAGTGTTGATTAACTTAATAGTCTCTGAGAAAAATTCTACGTTAAATTTTTATACGGACAACAGGACACCCGGCCGCTCGGCCACCCGGACGGCCGCCCGGACGGCCGCCCGGACGGCCGCTTGGACGCCCAGACAGACAATACTGGTGATTTTGTATAAAAGTATAACATGTGTACTACAATGTTATTAAGTTTGGAAGAGTTATCTTCCATAGTTCAGGGTCAAGGTCACTTCAAAATATGTATACAATTCAACTTTAGAGACCTCCTGTTACTTTGACCTTGAAGCAAGATTAATCAAACTTATATCAAAAGATAGGGATTACTTTGCCCTATATACCATATATAGGTCAGGTATCCAATCTCAAAAAATTTAGAGAAAATTGGGAAAATGGCAAAACCTGGCTGTTTTTTAGACAACATTTATGGTCCCTGCGACCTTGAGCTTGAAGTAAGGTCAAGTCACTATGTATGTTTTTGTACGCCTTGTCATCCTACACCATCATGCCAAATCGGGTGTTGATAGATTTAATAGTCTTCGAGAAAAATCCAACGTTAACGTTTTTTACAGACGCCCTGACGCCCGGACGCCCGGACGCCCGGACGCCCGAACGGACGAAAAGGGTGAGTACATAGACTCACTTTTGCTTCGCATGTGAGTCAAAAATGGTGTTGCCATGGTAACCGGAAGTGGGCACAAACAAGATGGCCGCTGAAAACTCAAAGTGTTCTGATTTGACTGAAATATGGTGTGTGGGTAGGTAAAGTCAAATGATGAAAATCTGTTAACATAATTTTTGGTTACCATGGTTACGTGACGAGAAAAACAAAATTGCGGCTGAAGAATTTGGACGACTGTGTCGAAGGCGGCGAAGTTTTATTCCCATCCACTTGAAACTTGGTATGGGGTTAGGTGTGGGCCGGGGTCAGATCATGGTGGGGTTAAAAAATTGGTGTTGCAATGATAACCGAAAGTGGGCACAAACAAGATGGCCGCCGAAAACTCAAAGTGCTCTGATTTGTCCAAAATTTGAAGTGTGGATAGGTAAAGTCAAATGATGAAGATCTGTGAACACATTTTTTGATTATCATGGTTACGTAACGAGAAAAACAAAATGGCGGCTGAAATATTTGTAACTTTAATGCTACTTGCGTTTCGTCACTATGGCTTCTATTGACTTGAAATTTGGCATAGTGGTCTAATAAACAGGTAAACAATGGACGACTGTGTCGAAGGCGGCGAAGCCTCCTGAGACACAGGAGTATACAGGTGAGTAAGATGAGTAAATGGGCGCGAACCAGTGCCTAGCAGCGAATCAGCAGACGACAGATAATTGATTTCGGAAGACACCTTAGCCGCGTGCAGCAAATGAGTCACTTCGACCAGGCGAAAAGTATTGTAGAGCGAGTAAACGACTCTCGACAGTATCCTTCCCTGCAAAGTCCAGGAGTTTTTCGGTGTGCAGAAAGGCATATTAAACAATGTGTTTAGCCATAAAAAACGACATGCGATTTATAGGACAGGCCCGCAGTCATGGTGTTTATGACTGACGAACAAACAGCTCTAGCTCTCTCTGA